>APFE031067904.1:0-100105 GCA_000404065.3 Pinus taeda | reverse complement strand
TATATATATATATATATATATATTATATATATATATATTATAGATATATATATGCTAATTTCTAGCAAGATTTCTTGTTGTTTAAAATATACTTTTGAATGCATAAATGAATTCTACAACCTAAAATCCCTCAAACACTTGATCTTTGCAAAATAAACAACTTAAATATATGATTTTTAAAACTTTGTATTGGATTTTAAAAAAATTAACAAAAAAACGACCATTTCATCTATTAATTACACTACCTAATCTTAATTTATAATCTTGATAAAAATGATTATCATAACCTTTCATTATTAATCTATTTATAAATTAGTGTTTAATTCTTGGTTTATTTATTTATAATGTTTGAATTTCCAGATGCACATTTTCGTATATTTACTATAACTATTGTTAGAGCGTTTAATAGATCTTGTATATACAAATATTTGTATTTATTAAATCATATATGTGTGTGTGTTAAATTTTAATGGTCAAAGTTAACAATTTGTATTTTTTATTTAATTTTAAAAATACTTATGAAATTAATGAAAATTTTAATTTCTATTAAATTATGTTATATATAAATATCACTTGACTCATAATTTTATCCATTCGACTTTGATTATGTTATAGTAGTTTTTGAGAAAAGCGTTATTGCCCATGGCTTGGTTACAATAGATGGTTTTTTACTTTATATTTATTTAATCTATTTTTCCCATGGTTTTGTACTTTATACTGATGAAATAGATCATTGTCACATTTGTTTAGAGTTTACATTTATATTTATATGTGTTTTAATTTGAATATCAATTAAAACATATAAACTTTTCATTTTTTTTCCTATATAGATTTTTGAGTTTACATTTATATTTATATATGTTTTAATTTGAATATCAATTAAAACATATAAATTCGTCATTTCTTTTCCTATATAGATTTTTGCCGACATTTTAAAATGTTGACAAACTTTCTTACATTACACCTCAATATCTCCCATATATTGAGGGTGTAGTGCGCATCTCGGTGCAATTAATATTTCCATAATCAACATTTATAATCCGTATTCATGATCAAATTTTCTATATACAAAAAAAAACAGATTGTGTTTGATACTACCAATTCTATAATTAATCACAAGGAAAAGTTCATGTCTATTATTTTTAAAGTCTAACATATAAATGAAATAGCCTTTTTTCACAGGGATTCACCAAAATCGGGCAATAAATTTCAAGAATTTTTGTTGTTTAAAATACATTTTTGAATGCATAAATGGATTTAGCACCCTAAAACACCCATATGTACTCGAATTATGCAGATTAAACAATTTGAACTCAAATTTTTAAAAATCTTTGTTGGATTTTGATTAAAATTATCCAGAAAAATAGTTGTGTGAAAGATATTATATTAATATATATATATATATATATTATATATATATATATATATATATTATATATATATATTATAGATAGATATATATGATGTGTGTTTTTAGTGGCCTATAATTATACTCAGCCTAAACCTACTTGAAACAAAAATAAGCAATAGTTCGTACCTTAGAGGCCTTGATGGGATGCAAGAAGAAGATAACGAAATGACATCCTATGGATTTTCAACTTGAAGAGTTTGTTAGGGTTTGTAGATTTATGTGGGGTTAATCTTGAATCTAAGATGTTGGAAATTCCACAGTAGACATTTTTGAATGCCAACGTTTTGAGTCTATATCAAGACCCATCATGAGGACAAAGGTTGAGGAGAAGCAAAAGAGAAATGGAGTATTGATAATTTATATTGATGGAATATTGAAATACTTAGACATTTCTTCTAAAAGGTTAAACCAGTAGTAATTTATTTTGTTATAAGTTTATCTATATGTACAATCCAGTTAGAGATTACATCATCTTGTTATCCATTGTACTAAGAAACTATATTTCCTGAAATGAAGTTTCCTACCACTCTATTCTTGGGGTGAACAAATGATCTATTATTATATAAATATTAAGTCACCCTGAAGGAGATGGGTAGCAAGTGGATGTGAAACTCCTTGTCATTCTACAAACTCTTATCAACATTTATGTTAAATATAAGATTTCTATGTTTGGTTCTGAATTGAGTTTATTTTGGTAACCCCATAGATAATGAATAGGCCACGCCTTGGATAAGGCCCACTTGAGGTATGGTTATGTGCCAATATACATATGTACAACACTCAATATCCTTTCTACATTTCTTTTCTTTGGATATCATTTGTTTTCTAACATTATTTCTTGTTTGTTTCTTGTAGATATCATTTGTTGCAGAATCATGCGCTACAAAATCATTATATTCTTAGATAAGCCTAGTAGTACATTAGAGCTAAAAGTCAAAGTCATGTGTTTAATTCGTATTGACTTTGGCATGAAGGGTGCCACTAACATAGCTTAATTTGAGATTACTATTGGTTCTCTTTTGTTATAAAATTGATGTTTCAAATGAATTTAAACTCAATGTTGTTCTTCTCTCTTTATTGTGAGAAACTAGATTAGCTTTTGTAGCATTCATTTTAAATTACTTAGACCCTTTTCTTTTGCATATTGCATCAAGTTCCTCATAAGGTTAGATGTCCCCAAGTTGATAAATTAAATAATTAAGTGATTTGAGTTCATTTCCAACAATAAGAAACTAAACAAAAACATTTTCATTTTTGGTGTTGCTGCTATGGAGAATGAGGATTCAATGTGGAGCAATACCATACCACATAGGTTCATATTGGGGGATATATATTGAGGAAAAAATGACATAATATATTGGGGGATATATAGGGGGTAAAGGGTTTTTATATTGGTAGGTATAAAAATGAACCTCAAAGTTAATGAACAAATATAAAGGGGTGTAAAAATGTTAATGAAAAAATGGATACCTACAATATCTAGTGAAATTAGGGATTTTTTAAATTGGGAAGGTGTATCAGGTTCGTATTGGTAGGGGGTTAAATAATGTGATCTTTAGAGGTTTTTTCCAATGTGTAGTGAAATTAAGGGTATTGTTTAATATGCCACGAACACACGTGATGTGTCAGAGGTTCATTGAGTGAAGCACGCACGTTACGAAGGCATTCGAAGGACTAGGATTTCTATCTTAGGTCAATTTTAGAAAGGTACCATATTAAAGGAAACCTTAGAGAATTTTTTGCTACCCCTTGAATAGCCTTTGTTCAAGGTGTCATGAATTAGGTCATGTTAGATGCATGGGGAGAGAAAAAACTAGAAAGCATAAAGAGAGAAAGAGTGAATATTCATTTTTGTGGTGCAGTAGGATCCACCCACAATATTATTATCTTGGAAAGAAGAAGGGAAATAGAGGGGCCCTTAGGAACCCAACTTAATAACCCTAAATTAAGGAATCCTACAAAGAAAGTAGCATGAATTAGGTCATTGTAGATGAATAAGAAGAGATTTTACTAAGAGAGAGAGAGAGAGAGAGAGAGAGAGAGAATATTCATTTTCATGGTGTAATAGGAGCCACCCAAAATATTTCCATCATAGTAGGAAGAGGAGGAATACGGGAAACCCAACTTTAGAAACCTCAATTGAGGAATCCAAAAGAGAAAGTAGCATCCAATGTAGACAATCCTAGCAAAATTAAATCCATAGCCAATGCAATTATAAACCCTGTTATTTTAGAATCCTCCAATTCTAAAGGAGAAAGTAAAAATCATTAGGAAAGCGCTTTTAGTTAGCTTAATCCTTCCATTCAATCAAATGAATCTAAATCTTCGAGGAGAACATCTTTAGGTATGGGGTTAGATGTGGAAAGGCCTAAGTGGAAAGGACGAACTACATTTGAATTTTTAATCCAAGATTCCAATAAATTGGCTCAGATGAATAACATCCCACCTTTTTCCCTACCTAAATCTTGGTTTAGCTAGTGACGACTTGAACACCTATATCTTTGAGTTGTATGTCTTACTGTGTAGTTATGAGTACTCCTTAGGTGTCAAAAAAAAAAAAATATTTCCATCCACCCTGAAAGAAGCAACACTTCACTAGTTCATGGGACTTGGAAGGAATTCTATCAAAACATAAGATGAAATTAGGAAGAACTTTTCTATTAAATATCAATAATATTGCAAGATTTGAGATATTAGGGAGGAGATATTTAAGATGTCACAAAAGGATTTGACCTTGATACTTGGAAAACATCAAAGTTAAGAAGGTTGAATGTTTACTAAGAGATAAGAAGAAAGGTAGGGGACCATACTAGATAAGTTACTTATAATGTTAGAAGATGAATACCACTTTGCATTAAATATTTATTCAATTTAAATATTGGATGTGTGTTGAATACATAACTGTTGGAACTATTGATGAGCCATTTTGAAGTCATTACCTTTTCTAGAGTAATTACAATCTTGCTGCCATTTTTGGTTTTCAAATCTCACAATTCACTTGCATTTTTTACTACCTTGAATGGTGGAGTCAGCAGAATGTCACCTAGCGCTACATTCCTCCTATCTTATTTTGGGAGATCTGGAGGTGGAGAAAGAACATCATCTTCAATAATTTCAGAGAAAACATTCCTCAAGTGATGGAGAGAATCAAAACCACACTCTCTATTGGACACCTTGTTGGGTTCTTTGACGGTGCATCATAAAGTAGCATATGCGAGTGTGGCTTCCTGATCCTATATTCACCAGAGCATGCTTTTTGGGTTCACTGGGGTACGGGAATTGGCACAAATACAAAGGAAAAATCCATGGCATTATGGGGACTACTTTGGTTCACTAATTTCCTGAATATTCCTACTATCCACATATACATAGATTCCAATATCATCATTGATTTTTTTTGTGGTCGTGCAACAAAAACCAAGCGCTCACTACAAGGTTGGTTACAACAAATTACATCTCTATGGAATTCACACAATCTCTTTATGATTCAGCATATTGGCAGAGAGTTCAATCATGTTTTGGATGGACTAACTAAGAAAGGTTTATAGGACAAACTGGATGGTTTACATATTGAAGTCAAGTTTGGAGACACCTGCATGGAGGTCGAGGTGCTACCACTGCTAAGATAAAACAACTCACCTCAATTACTTTATTTTTTATTATCAAATGGATCTACACTGTCTATTTACTCTTCTAGTACTATCTACACTATTTTTGTCTTTCACATATATTTTGCCTATTTCATACCATGCATAAAGTTCTGAAATCATTAGAATTTTCTAATATTTTGAATATTGTATATACTATGGAATGTCTATATAGACAGGCTATATAGAGGACAATATGTATGATCGTTGACTATGGGTATACACTAGTTACTATTTTTGATATTGTTGTTGTATTGGGTGCTTTGCTAAGAAGCATATGTACCTTTTTTCAGAATGAATATATCATTTTTTTCATACTGAAACAAAAAAAAAAAAGGAATTATCTAGACAACCATTGACGGAATATTTCTCACCATCAATGGAAGTCGAGGAGGCATCTGTCGATCTGTAAATCAAAAGTTTGTAGTGATACCATCTTTTGGACATTTACAAAATTTGAAGTCTAGCATATTTGTGACGATAAGGGAAGACTAGGGAAGGCTTCCAGATTTGCCAAGAAATGAAAAAGATAAAAATAAAATAAAAACTCTCTCCCTCCCTCTCTCTCTCTCTCTCTCTCTCTCTCTCTTCTCTCTCTCTCTCTCTCTCTTCTCTCTCCGCTCGTCCCTCTCTCTCTCTCTCCATCCATCTCTCCTATCTCTCTCTCTCTCTCTCTCTCTCTCTCTCTCTCTCTCTCTCTCTCTCTCTCTCTCTCAGCAGCAACCCATTCTCAAATAGATTCCATGTCGTTCTACAATCGAAGCGCCCATGGGAGGTGAAAGAAAAACAAGGAAGAGAGGCTAATCTCTTCACACTTGTATCTGAGCTACAACTAATGAATTCAACCATAGACCTTCATAAGTTGGAGGAGTTAGACGCATGCTTGTCTGATGTAAGGCAACCAAAATGGAAAAAAACTTAGTTGGGCTCTCAAGCCATCCATGCTTGCATTGATACAACCCAAACTTTGGGAACATCCTTATGAAGAGGTCAAACTCACAATTACTTCTTGTCTCAACAACTTCATAGCTCTAACATTGCCACTACTGACCTACAATAATTACCTCATGAGAGATATACTGCAGCTGATAGTAGAAGCCCTTGGGTTGAATAACATCAAGCTTCCTACCTTTCAGAAGCGATGCAAAATTTTAAAACTCATTGCAGAGTTTAGCTTTGGCACCTCTATGTTGAATTTGGAATGCGACGACTTAATCTTTCAGTTACTACAAAACCTTTACACCACCATTACATCATCTCATCCAGACTATGTCAAAACAAGCATGCAAAAGATTATGTCTCAATTCTTAGAAGGAGATGCTGACTTTTGCAAGATACTAAGATCCAAATTGATGACCATTTGGAGGAAGGAACCAAAGTCATCACCAGCTTCCTATGATATAGATGAGAAGTTGGCCAGGAAAAACATAAAATTGCTTAAAAGGGTGTTGACTAGGAAGGAGTTAAGAAGGATTGATGGAGGAAGCAAGAAAAAAATCTGCAGCAAGAATGAACTAAGGAGGAGAATATTATGCTTTACCTACAAGGGACCTTGGGCCCTTAACCATTCATGTCCATGTGATAAGGAGACGACAAGGGAAGAATAGTTAGAGACTCCTTCAGATCATGGGGATCCATCCATGGTTGGGCTCATAGTTTTTTAGGAGAAAACCTATGAAATATTTGAGTCATCAAGTACAGATGGTGAGCAGAAACATAATGTGTTTCAAGGAAACTTGTAGGACAAGCTGGTGATAATTTGTTAGCTTGACAAAATACAGGGGGAAACGAAAGAGGTAATTCCTCTTGATGATGTAGTTGAGTCCATAGATATCCAAGAGGACATCCATAAAGAGTATGGGAAACCAGGTGTGAATAACAATCCACTAGGACATCCATCTTTGTCAACTAGAGAGTGTGTAAAACATATTGTCCCCACTTACGGAAAAGGCCAAGGAGAAGACATTCAAGGATAATCAAGTGAGGAGCCAGTAGTAATAAACCAGCATGATCATGCGGGACAACATGACAAATATAATATGCAAGATGAGTCATTTCTGGAGAATCAGTCAAACATTCAAGTTGGAGCTAAGCATTTGGTACAAAAATATATAGAGGAATTCAACAGGGCACCAAAATTTCCAGTAGGGAACTTTTAGGGAAATATCACGCATTTCAAGACACATCTTATGATGTTGAAGCAGAGAGTATGGACAACCCGAGATACCATCTTATAGGAGAACATAAAAATTTAGGAGCTCGTGAGGGTATGTGCAGAGTCAACGAACAAGTTGTCTAGTGTAGAGGAATGTCTCAAATCCCTCACAAGGTAGTAGGAGGAATACGGTTAGGAGATCTAAAGCAACCCTCTATAGGAGTACATAGATAAATCTTGTAGCACTACCAAGTCGCCTATATACATTAGGAAGAGAAGGACAGAGTTCTCTAAATGGATCATATTGGGTGACCAAGTAGAGCAGTATAAGATGAGTAATGGGCAACATCAACATAATAGACTTATCCCATATGTGGGTAGTCATGCATTAGATCCTTTCCACAAGATCGATTGGCGAGAGGTTATGATTTGGAACTCTATTGATGGGTTGATTCCTAGAAGGATACCCATATCCAAGGGAATATTATGGCTTGGGCCCTTAGGCACAGGCAGTGCTTGAGGGATCAGATGCTATCATAACCCACATGTCCCAAGAATTAGGTGGCATTGGGATCCAGGAGAATCTATTTAGAGTGGGATTGGCCAAAGGATTGTTTGGGATCCAAGGATTGGAGGATCTATTCAAGATCATTTAGCATGGAGGCATGAGATAACATACTCATTTATATGGGATCCTGGTATCAATGTACAAATGTTGTTACTATGGATAGAATTGGATTGCTTGAGGGTACACAATCTTTGGGTGGGAGGATTTGTAATATTCCCTTTTCTTGATATGCTCAAAGTGGATGGAATTTGTCCACAATATTTACCATGATATTTTCCCATGGGAGCTACGCATAGTATTTGCCTTCGTTTTTCGAGGGAAAATAATAAAAAAATATTTTTAGAGAGTCCATGAAACCTATAAAATGGGATAGGAGCATGACAGTGGGATCATCCAAGTTTATCTATCTTATTGTGTTTTCCTTGAAAACTTGGCGTCATCAATTCTAGTTTGATCCCAAGGACGAAAACCTCGTGGGTATTATTTTTCTGGTGGATCCATCCAGGGTCAATGATTGTGCTTTAGTGCCTTTGTTTTCTCTTTTGATAAGTAGCCTTGCATGCCATTTTAGGGGCTCTGAAATTTATTGTATGGGCATGTACTATTTTTCCTCAGTTGATAATATACATAAAGGGTTGCATTTCTAGATCCCAATCGTGTTCTTATCTTTGTTGGAAGTTTTTTTATTTCATAACACTTAGTGTGCTATATTTATTATAATTTTATCATTTGGGGATCTTACATAAAATTGGGACCCTCTTACTCTTTATCCACCTTGATTAACTTAATGAATAAATCACTCCATCTTATCCTATTGTTATCACATCTGGAAAATAATCCTTGGAGCATTTTAATTCTTTCATTCCAAGACTATTTTAATTTCTTAATTCTTCCTTGGGATGGAAAATTTTGTTCTTTTTTGGCGTTTCATTGATAACTCACACCTTCATAATAAATGTAGTTATATCCTCTTTATAGAACATCTCATCATTCTCTATGTCCTTTTGTAAATAGTCTATGAAAGAATTAATTTTGACATATAAGCTTTAAGGCTGTGGCTACTCTACACACTTCCAATATCATCAATTATTTTGTATTTATATTATCTTCCATCTACTATTGGATGATGATTAGCAAAGTTGATGCAACTTTCATCCTTGAACTATTTTGTTTTGTGCGTTTTGAAGCTTGACTTAACTTGAAGGTGGATATTGGTTCAACAAACAATGGCTTTGGTAACAATTCCATTTTCAATTATTTATTCTCTATCTTGCTACTACATTTTTTGTTTCTTGCTTAGCAATCAAGTAGCCAATGTGTCTCCAGTTACTTGATGGAAATTGAACAAATTGAATGGTTTTTTCCTTTCATGTTTATCTTTGAGTTTACTTTATCAAAAACCTATTTACTTTTTAAATTCACTTGTTCAAATTGTCTCTTCTTGGATGTTTTGTTATACACTTCACGATGGAATGTAACTGATTCAATTTCAAAGTTGATAATCCCTTATCAAGCTAATTCTTTAGCAATAGACTAGCTTTCTAGTGCTTGCTTTTAAGCCCTGTCTAGTATCTCTGGTATTTTGTCAACGTCATCTATTTACATAACTTGAGCATCCACATCCTTGGATGTATCATGAGTATTCCCCTATGTGTTACTTCCTTTTCTTTTTGAATTGACTCCATCAACATGAATTTTCTCCATATTAATCTAGGGGTGATTTCCATCACCACCTTCTCGAACACCATCACTATAAATTCTCCTTGGTTCTTTTCTTTGAGAATGACTTCTGGATGTAGAAGTATTATTTTGAGATTGTTGTGGGGTATAACTAGCACTTACAACAGAGCATCCATGTTGCCTATATGGCTTATAAGTACTATGTAGGGTGCTAATATCTTCGTGGAAAACTTGACGGGTATCACATAAGACATGACTATCTCCTCTGCCTTCAACCAGTCATGCTAGAAAGATAATACCATATCTAGTAGAATTAATATGTGAATGAAAAATAATTTTAGGGTTGAAACCTTTGATTTCTTCCAATTCATATAATTTAAAAATATCTAGGTACATAGCATATCCATTAATGTTGGAAATACTCATGACGTTGAAACTACCAAACCTAATAAGTAAAGGTATAAATTGTTTCTTTATTTTTTCATGAAATTAATGTGCCCAATAATTGTACCATCGACACACTTCTTCTAGGAAAAATTTGTCACAAACAGAGATTGGAAGCATCAAGGCTTCCCCTCATATTTGAATGGGAGAATAAATGAAAATTATCTCATCTTTCTAGAAAGGGATGTCTTTCTAGAAGCATCCATCCTTCCAAAAGAAAGTTCAGACCATGGTTCAGTCTTCTTAGAAGTTTATAAAAAAGGTGGTCCAAAGAATAAACCCTTTATATAATAAAAAAATCCTGGCTAAACGACCCAAATTTTCTAGAAAAAGTGCTCTATCATGGTGGTAGGAAATAGACATACTAGGGAAATTGGTAATGTATTGATTCCAATAGAAACTCAATGTTGTTAAAGCCAAAATTAAAAAATGGAATAAAGAGGAGTTTGGAAACATTTTCCAAGCCAATTTGGAGCTAGAAGAAAATGTAGTTGGTTCAAGAATGCATCATCCTAGAGGGAAGAACAAAGGAAATTGTCAATGAGGAAGGGTAGTTGTTGACATAATTAGAGGACCGGTGAATATAAGAGGAAAGTTTTTGGAGATAAAAATCATGAGTTAATTAGTTAAAGAAGGGAGAAAACACCAAATTTCTCCACAAATTTATGATGAAAAAAATGGAATAAAGTTGAAAATATATATTATCATTAAACAACACAATTACAATTAAAATTAAAATTAAAATTAAAATTATATATATATATATATAATTCAACAAAAATAAGAAAACATTTGAGCCCATTCACTTGGATTTTCCTAAGCTATGTTTAAGTATCGGCTTATGCTCTTAGATATAACCTTCCAATAAACTAAATGTAAGCTTTTCAAAATAATTATAATCAAGTTCCTTTACATTAAGAAAGTTCTGTGATTTCTTTCGTCGAAAAAAATAGAAATAGAAATATGCCTCGCCTTACATAAAGGAAGACCGCCAATTGATTATTTGAATGTCTCTTATGCTCATGTTTATGGTGGGGTAAGGAACCTGCACTTTCGGTGAAGGAAACAGTGGTATCCTCGTCATTACACACCCAACACAATTATTCCAACGCACATCTCTCTTTGAATAAACAGTGGTATCCTCGTCATTACACACCCACCTCAATTATTCCAACGTCACATCAACCAAAGTGCCTCCACCACACACTTGTATACCAAACTTCACCCTCTTCTTTATTCCAACCCTCTGCAATGCAATCAAACTTCACTCTGCAATGCAATCATCACTCCTATAAGTAGTCTGCAACACCATGCCTCACAGCATACCATTTATGAATGCTTTCGAATTACTGCTCTAATTGGATTTAGTGTTCCAATTTCTGCTGCCTCACAGGCTCAAGGCTTTCCTTACCAAAGTTTTTTTAGCTTTGAGATTTTCAGATATATATTCAGCCGTCTCTGTGACTGCTTCTCTTTTGTTATAAGAGGGATTCGATATATTACTGCTGTGACAAAATCATATCATATCATGGCTGATCCTGGCTTCCTCCCTGGATTTATTGGTGTCGGCCTTGACATTGCCATCCACCAGATTATTCACCACGTTGGCATTGCAGTCAACTGCAAGAAAGAGTTGGAGTCTCTAAGAGATCTGGTTACCACAATCGAGCCTATGGTGACGCAGTTCCATCAATGGCGTATGGAATTAAATAGGAGGAGAATAACTTCCACTGCTGGAAGTGACGTCAATGCGTCAGCCATCAATACATGGGTTACAAACTTGCACGCACTTCTGCAACAAGCACTACCAATAGTGCAAAAGTGCTCAATTATACGGAGGTCCCATGTAATTTCTAGTTATAAAACTGGCAGAAGGATCGCTAGTTTAATTTCAGAGATCGACAAACATCTGAAATTGGTTCCTTTGGTCCATTTACAGCAGCACACGGAGATGGAGATGAGGAGAGAAAGCGGTCAAGCTTCAAGCAGCAGTTCTGCAACCGTCTCTGAAGGTCTTGCTCCTGCTGCAGGCGGCTTCTTAATCCAGGAACCCTTTATAGTCGGACAAGAGAAAGCATTTACAACTCTGGAGGGGTGGTTGATCAATGCAGATGTTAAGTCTCTTTCCCGCATTGGTGTTGTTGGCAAGGGTGGAGCCGGCAAGACCCTTCTTCTCAAGAGACTCTTCAGCTGCCCAAAGGTGAGGGATTTCTTTAACGATGGTTTGTTGCTTTGGCTGACTGTTTCACAGTCTCCCTCCTTTGCAAGCCTTAGGAATGATCTTTGTAGACAAATCACAATTCAAGAAAAAGTAGATTTGCCTCCAAATATGACGGAAGAGGATGTTAAAGTCTGGTTGAACCAGAGAATGCAGGGGAAAAGGTTTTCCCTCTTCTTAGATGATGTCTGGGGAGACGGTGGGAAACTGCTGGAGGAACTAGGTGTGGCCCTGCTCATCCATCACTCCCACTCCAACATTGTTGTGAGTTCAAGGAATCACAGAGCACTGCTGGAGATGGGAGTTTCAGAGAAGTCTTTGATAGCAATGACAGATCTGGTAGAAGAAAAGAGCTGGGAATTGTTTGCTTATCACGCTTTTCCATATAATGATGGAAATGCCCCTGCAAACATTGACGAGAAAACGGCCAGGCTTGTGTGCGCCAAATGTGGAGGGCTTCCCCTTGCGATCAAAGTAATAGGGAGGTCAATGGCAGGCATCACTGATGCGCGGGAATGGGAATTGGCAGTCCAGAGCCAACAACATGCGGATCTGTATGATCGCTTAAGGTGGAGTTACGACTCTCTCGGCGACGTCAATCTGCAATTGTGCTTTCTCTACTTAGCTGCTGCCTTCTTAGAGGACCAAATTGTTCAGGTCGAGAGCGACTTGATTCAGTTGTGGCTGGGAGAAGGTCTGCTTGCAAGAAAGAAGCTGCAAGATCAGCCTGGCCACGAAGACCCATTCGAGATCGGAAGAATTTATGTGAAGGTTTTAGCAGATCGGTGTTTGGTGGAACCCATGCTCAGAGACATCGATGGGCGCGTGATCCGTGTGAGGGTGCATGACGTCATCCGTGGTTTGGGCATACACATTGCTGAGATGGAAGAAAACTTTGACTGCCGCACAGGTAAGCATTTGGAGGTGTTTAATCAAAATGAGTGTTCAGGCTGCACCCGGATTTTGTTGGGCAGCAACCAATTGAGTTCGCTTCCTGAATCATGGAGAGATCCAAAAATCTGTGCACTGTTGATGCGGGGGAACCAATTAACAGAAATTCCAAGAAAGGTGATTGGGAGTATGATTTCTCTCAAGGTTCTTGATTTGAGTTTCACGTCAGTACAGTCATTGCCAGAGAGTGTGGGGTGTTTAAAACAACTAGCATGCCTCAGCGTACGTGGCGTGCCCATCAAAAGGCTACCTGCATCTCTCACAGCTCTCCCAAACCTCCAAATGCTTGATCTTGCTGAGTCCAGCATCACAGAATTACCATCTGACATCGACAGGTTGAGATGCATGATGTTTCTGGACATGTCTCATTGTGATGATTTGCAATGTTTGCCTAGTAGCTTCTCAGGACTTACCTCTTTGCAGTGGTTGGACATGAGATACTGCAGTAACGTGTGGGCAACACGTGATAAAAAGAGATGGAAAAAAGTGGCTTCCATTGCGGATTTGAGTAGTCTAACACAACTAAAAGTGTTACGTCTAGCAAACAACGGAGAAACAATTAGTGAAGGGACATTGGGGAGCATGGTTCAAATGGAGACACTCGAGTTGCAGCTGACATCGATGACAGAGTTACCTTCCGACATATTCAACATGTCCAAGTTGAGAAGGTTCACTTTAGAGTGCTCCCACGTGGTTAAGATGGAAAGTAAGTTTTCCGAATTTCACAATTTGATGCATCTTAAATTGTGGAATTGTTCTACGTTAGAAGACCTTCCGGATTTGCACAAACTCAAGAGTTTGAAGAGATTAGATATTCATAATTGCCTAAAGTTAAGGAAATTTCCCAAAGAGTTTGGTGAGATTGGAGCATTTTCTTCATTAGAAATATTTTCATTATCTAAGCTAAAGGAATTAGAGGAGTTACCATTAATAGAAGATGGTGCAATGCCTATGCTCAAAGTATTTACCATGATGCAATGTGAAGCATTACACACATTACCAGAAAGTTATTTGAATCTCAAAGCACTCCAAAAAGTAAGGGTGTTTGGTTGTTCAATGGTATTAGAGAATCTACAAAGAATCAAGCTAGTAGACTCAAAAGTACAAGTGATAACAATGTCTACAAGAGATACAAAAGTATAATCAAGTAAAAGATTCCTTAGAAGGTTGGAGCTATGGTGAATCTTGGAGCAATGAACTTTGGTTTTTCCTACAAGATCTTTATAGATCTCTATGATCAATATTTCCATGATCAAGATTTGTAATTTGTACTCATGATCAATTTTGTATATACAAGAAAAATGTGTTTGATAGTGTAAAGTAGCACACTTAAAATGCTTTGTGATAGAATGTATTATACATTCTATAGCTTCTAACATAACACAATGTGCTAAGCAATAATTGAAAATAATAAAATCATTTTAATCAACGTTTTCTTTTTCAATTCAAAATAATATTACAACATAAAATCTACTTTTATATGTAGTTTGATCTTGTACACAATCATCTCACATTAATTGTTCACATAGTGCAAATAAATTAAGCCACCAATATCTAGAAAACAAACAATACATACCTGAAACACAGGTCAAGTTATGTCCTTGAAAGTGAATGTGCAATATTTTTGGCAACTTGAAAAAAATCACTTGAGTGAAAGGGCATGCTTTTGACATTTTCCGTTAACCCGCAATTCATTTTACAAAAGCATGACAGTTACATTTTATATTAACCTATGATTCATGCTTTAAGAAGACAATGATGATACAAATAAGCCTTTAAGAAGAAGAAAATGATGATACAAATCACAAATATGAAAGGAATCAAGAAAAAATGATGATACAAATGACGCTTTAAGAAGAAAATGATGATACAAATAACAAATATGAAAGGAATCAAGAAAAAAATTATGATACAAATGATGCTTTAAGAAGAAGAAAATGATGATACAAATGACAAGTATGAAACGAATCAATAAGGTCCTTGTAAGTGACATACTTATTATGATCATAAAAATTATATAATCACATAATGCATTATTGTGCAAGTGAAAAATAGTATTAAGAATTGCTCTCATCTTAAGGTACATTACACCTTATAGAAAAATATAAAAAACATTTCACCCTTTAATATACAATTTGTGTATATTGCAACACATAACCAAGTTTTAGCAATATCTATGTGAATTACTAAGACATAAATGAATGGAAACTAAAGTTAAAGCCTCACAAAGCTTAAAGTTAGCATCATATTTATATTTTTATATGCTTATACCAATTAATATACTCAAAGCTCAATAACCTAATAGTTATGTATTGAAGATGCATACATATTTATATATAAGAGCATTTGAGTTTTCTTCCATGCATTTACAATTTGGCATAACAAGGATGGAGCTATATGTTCCCATATGTCCCAAGGCGAACACACTTGCATTTTGCACAATGTGTACTATAAGCTCTTAGATGTCGATCATGCACAGATGCTTCTTTGCATGTTCCCTTGTAATTTGCATCAAGCAATCAAAACGATAAGAAAAGTTGATGCCAAAGATAAGCATTGAATTTCTATGCAAAAAGTTAAACCAACAATGACAAACAAAAGTTGTTGATTTCACCAAGAAAGTTTAAGAAACAACAAAAATGAGCTTTCAATTCACGAAAACATGTTAACAACAAGAACATTATTACTAACACCTACAATTTTCACAATATCAAGAAGGGGAATCCAATGCAATTAGTTCAAGATATATAAAATTGTGTTTACAAAGTCTATTCATGAATATAACTCCTTATCTAAATGAATTATGCCCATTGATAATTTAAAATTAAACATTAATAAATATATACTCACCGTAACCATTATTGAAGTTCCAATTTGAGAAAAATCCATAGAAAATTGTTCAATTAATAAATTAACAATAAGGTAATATAGAAGGGAAAAAATGGGAAATTGCACAAAGCTGTGTTGGGGCCTTCATTTTGAATTTTGAAAGTTTTGAAGGTATTAAGGCAGAAAACAACTAGCGGGAGCAATGGTAGAGTTGCGGAAGGGAAGAAGGACCATGCAATAGAGGGGAAGTTGCAACAAGGTGTCGAGAGCAAGCAGAACCAACCAAGCGGGCAAGGAGGAGAGTGGGAAGTAGTGGAGGGCAAAGACAGCCGAACGAAACTGGCAGTGGGTGCAGCGGAGGAGAAGATAAAAGGAGAAGCATGCATGAAGAAGGGGTTGGTATCTAGTAGGAGCTAGAAGCACAGAGGAACAGGATCCGAAGACCTGAGCGGTTGCAGAGTGGCTAGAGCTAGGCTTGGCCTGAGGTCTAAGGCATCTTGTGGCCATGGTATTTTATGTATTTGATCAAGGCTTTACACTTGATGTATAATGTAATGAATCTTCTTTTGAGTTAATATGAATGAACCAGTTTGCATGGAATTGTGATTAAGAATATTGTTCTGGTTTACAGACCCACTCAAAATTTTATATGAATGGTCTTTTCTTGGATGAGTATGGTAATTGTAACAATATGTTGTTGTGATGAATGTATTCTTTAAGATACTTATGAGTTAATGTCTAGATCCTCCTTGATATCCCTATAATCCTTCTTAGTTTTGGTCACGACACGCCTTGGGTGAGACTCGTTACCCTTTGGGTAAGGTGAAAATGCCGACGTTGTCCTAGACTACAACAAACCCTTATTGGCCCCTTGTGCCTGAACCGAGGGTCTTTCCCTAATGACATTTTTGTGCCAACAAATGGTTCCATTTCCAGGACCTGAAATCATAAGGAGTGGTTTGGAAGATGGTATCAAGGATATTTAAGAAGGAGATTCGGGACTGGTGGGATAACCGAGTAGATAAGTTTGTGTCAGAGCAGGCTACTCGTCAAGCCAACCCATTGCTAAGGTAAATGAAGAAATTTTATACTCATACCATGCGAGTGATCAATACAAGATCTTCTAGTATAAATTTCCGGAAGACTTGTATAACTGGTTAAGGAGATTAAAAGTGAAGAACTGGCCAGAAGGACCTACGCCAGCCTGTCGCGACTGGGTTCCTGTAAACCTCGCAACACTCCAACAATTGGATAGTGATCTAACGAGGGCAATCGATTTATGGGTAAAGACTACCATAGAGGGGTACGTAGTTGAGTTCATAGCAGAGAATTATCAGGGTTTCTCAAAAGCGGATGCGGTTTTTAAATCGAGGTTGAGAGGGAAATTAGTGAACGAGGTGCCCTTGTGGATTAAGATGTTGATGGCGGAGGAAGGGCTGTTACCTTTACATGGAGTAAATATGGTAGCGTAAAACCCCAGTATTGGGGGAAGGATCTAAGGGGAGAATGTTGTCGTTTGAGGAAACTTAGATGCTATTGAAGGAATATATATAGAAGGATTGTAGAGAGATAGAGATATTAGGGTGCAAAGGAGAGCGCTACTAGCAGAAAAGTGGTGGGAAAGATTAGTACACGCACTGAAGGAGAGACGCATGGGACCCCACCAAGAAGGAGTGGTGTCAGGGAGTCTGAAAGAGGGAAATAAGATGGAAAAGGATGCAGAGCAAGAATGGGATGTCGACTCGACAGATAAGAGCCAGGAGAATGACAAGGACTCTCCCTCTCAAGTTGCGGGTAAGATATTGAAAGGAAGCAATCATGACATTTACGAGGAGGAGACAAAAGATGAGATTTTCAATGTGATGAGAAGATTGTTCGCAGAGGATGATACGTCAGATGAAGTCCAGTAGAAGAATCCCCAAAGTTTAGGTAGTGTTCACCCCAACCTTCCCCTGGTGCTTTACAAAAACCCTGCTAAATTTGTTGCTAAGTTGATTAAGGTGATACGAGTACACAATGTGCATGAAAGATATAAGACGAGTTTTAATACATCTAATAGCAGTGTGCCTAGCAGTATTAGTAACCTAGGATTACAAGGATCTCAGCAACCCAGAACCCAAGCATTCGTGCTCCTATTGCATACTCGAACCAACATGGTAGGATCCTTTACGAGATATCCAGAGTTCGTTGGTAGAGGGAATGAATATGTGGAACAAAATTGGTACCTATGTGAAGCTATATGGAGAGTTCGCCAAACACTGAATAACGTGAATTCGATTGACTTCTAGACTACATTAAGAGAGAGCTCTAAGGTGGTTTATCAAATGGGTAGAGCTAAATTAAAATCGTTCGTTGGATGACATAAAGAGAGGCTTCATCCAAGAGTCCAAAGTACCACAAACATATCAACAATGACTATCAGAACTATGGGAGATCAAGCAGAAGGAAGGAGAGACTGCTTGGGAATTGATGTAGAGATTCAAAGATGTTATCAACAAGCTAAGATATACCATAGGTCCTAATCACCAGAGGGATTGGTTCATTAGAGCACTCTTACCCCTTACTAGGACACCTTTGACACAACAGAAGATTGGAACTCTCCAAGATGCCCTAGAGAAAGCATCGCGTATAGAAGCCATGGTAGGATATCCCCATAAGTATCAGGGAAGGATGGGATCACAAGACCCATTGATCATGGGCCTTCAAAATCAAATCACCAATCTAATAGAGAAATTAAAAGATTTACAACCAATTCGACTGGTGAGACCAAATGTATGGTGCACTCACTGCCTAATAAAAGGCCATGTGGTGACTGAATGTCCAAGACTGAGAAGCCAAAATAGTTTAGTGGGAATCGCAGGATCATTAGGGGCCCCGCCAATAGCAGGTGTTGCGATGGTAGGATCACAAGGAACTTTCCTGAGCTGAAATTCGCAAGGCTACTGTGAAGTTTGTAGAAACTATGAACATTTTCCACGAATATGTCCAATATTGCATCGACGACTCACGACATCGATCAGTGTAGAGCATTAGATGACCTAGCAGAATGGCTAGATAGGTCAACATTCAAAATAAATGAAACTAGTTGTAGAGGATGGGGAGGAGGTATGAGAGGAGGAAGAACAGGGGGTAGAGGACCTGTAAGGTACTACAATTATGATCAAGAGGGACATGTCGCCAGAGACTACCCACTCCCAAGAAGGCCTTGGTGCTCACAATGCTAGGTCAATGCACATGCCACAGAAGATTCTCCCGAGATGATTGCAAAATGGGAAGAAAGAACCAGATAGAGGGTAACCAATTTGATCAACACAAAACCACAGACAACTGACATGCTTCCATTAGCTAATATAAACATACTTACCAGAGGGGGTAAGAAGACAGGGGATGATTAGGTTATGGTAGACCAGCCTTAAATTGTTCGAGTAGCATCCCCGAAGTGGTCATACAACCCCACCCAACAGAAACAATAATATCAAGAAGCAACCAAATTGTTTGATAGTTTAACAGAGACAAAAGAAGACAAGAAAAAGGACTCAGGCGTAGCTAAAAAATTGAAGAATGGTTTAGGATATTCTTGCAAATTGTTGATAATGAATAGATAATAAAGGAGTTGTGCAGGAGTCTGAAAGCAATGTTACCAAAAGAAGAAGAGAAAGGAGAAATACTATCAACAAATCTACCTGAAAGACATTCGAGGAGGATACGGAAGAACAAGAAAAGAACCAGTAGGGAACTCTGGATTGATGCTCAAGTTGCAGGATTTTAGATCAAAGATACAATGTTATATTTGGGATTCGATCAGGGTATTTTTTAAGGATTTAAATATTTTCTTATATATAGTACTGTAGGCAACTATTCTAGTTTGAAAATTCATATGTATAGAATGTGGGTGAATATTCAATAAAAAACATATAATTTTCTATTAAAATCGGTAAATTTTTGGTGAATATCATCCACTTACTCATATACATGTAAAAAATAGGTGAATTTTTAACCAAATTGGTGAATATTTTTTTCAAAAAGTGTCCAAAAAATAGCCCATTTGCTAAATTTCACCCCTAAAATTTTCCCTATATCCGATGTAAATATCTTGCCCAAAAAAACATGGGAAGCATTGGGAAAGACGCAAATAAAATATTCACCAATCCAAGTGCGGATGGAAAACTAGTATTGCATCTTGCCCATCGGAAGGCTGGAAGATGTAGAAGTGGATGTGGCAGGGGTAAAAAATCATACTGAATTTGAAGTAATAGATATAATGGGTGATAAGGACCCTTACCCAACACTCCTTGGTATCGACTGGGCATCTTCGAAATATGGAATCATTGATCTGAAGAAGAAGTTGATGACTTTTGAAGTAGAAGGGATGCGGCTAATACAACCGCTAGATCCATATTAGGGACCAAGTTTCACTGAACCTGTAGATGATTGAGATGAGCCTGAGATGCTAGATCATTTGTACAGGCTAACTTTAGGAAAAAGAGAAGACTACATAAATCCCACAACAGGAGGATCAATTAGTTGGAGAAGCATACAAAGTTTAGAAGCTGGCTCGGAAACCACTTGGGATGTGTGGCAGCAAGGAGGATAGGAGGTTAACACCTGATGTTGTGCAAATATATTCAGAGTAAATTGGATTGGGGCAGAGGTAAGTAATTACACTACTTTTCATGGCATAGAATCAGTAGATACTTTTATGAATAAGGTGGATATAACTATAAAGGAAAGCCACAAGGTCCCGTTATTAGATATTGCATTACAAGCCACCCCAACAAGGTGGAGAAAAGAATGAGTCCCAATGGAGCTTTGGGTGCACATGTTCATACATACCTTGGGGTACAATTCCCCAAGCATGGTATACACAAGAGGAAATTCAAAGACAAATAGTAGAGTAGGATGTTATGGCTAACCAATTCAGCAACAACTTCTCGTTTAAAGATAGTGAACGACGTTTGGCTGATACCTTGTATGCCATTAAGATAATCTTGTTTACTCAAGGGAAGTTATGGGAGGGTTGCATTGATGAGAGATTCCTACAATATTTCTATGAAGCAAGGTATCCAAAATTCATGTCTTACGACAAAGTTAACACGGATCCGGAGGAGGATGATTTGGAAGCACTTAGACATCTGACATTTCAAGAAATTGAAGGTGAGCGAGATATTCAAGAGAGACCTTCAGTGGACGCCCCCCATTTTCTCCTAGTAAAGTTCCGGAAGCAAAACATTGGCTCAGAAAATAAACCTAAGATGGCATCCATTGGAGATTATTGGGATGAGAAAACAACTAAGGAAGTTTTTGATTTGTTGCATGAATACGAAGACTTATTTCCAGTATTTGTTGCTGAATTAAAAGGAATAAAAGGGGAGATCAGAGAGATGAAGATTACATTGACATCCAAGAAAGCACAGAACATACAAGCTAAACCCGAGGGTAAAAGAGAAGGTCAATAAAGAGATTGATAAGATGTTAGAAGCATGACTTATATTCCCAGTAGATGAAGTAGAATGGATCAGCCCAATTATAATACTGAATAAGAAGGATGCCATAGAAATCAGGGTTTGTGTAGATTACAGGAGCCTAAAAAATGCATGTGTACACGATCCATTTCCAACGTCATTCAGTGGTGAAGTCTTGGATAACATTGCGGGAAATGAGGCCTACTCTTTCACTGGTGGATTCTCAAGATATCATCAAGTTTGCGTAGTAGAAGAAGATAAAAAGAAAACAACGTTCACCACAGAATGGGGTTCCTATGCCTATCATGTCATGTTATTCTGTTTTAAGAACGCACCAATGGTTTTCTCTCGGATTGTCATAACTGCCTTCAGAGATTACATTCACCGGTTATTAGAAGTATATATGCATGATTGGACAGTGTACAACTTGCTAAAGAAACACACCAGTCTCCTGCGAGTGATGTTTGAGTGGTGTAGGAAGCTACAAATCTCCTTGAATCTTAAGAAATGCATCTTTGCAGTTCCATTCGGAACATTGATGGGCCATATTGTTTGCAAGGATGGCCTTTGTGTAGATCCCGCAAAGGTTGCAGAAATTGTGAATATGGATCCACCAAATAATGTGAATCAATTGCGATCAACACTGGCCACACAGGATATTACTGCCGATTCATCCGCAATTATGCCTCGATTACAGCTCCCATGGAGAAACTGTCGAGGAAGATGGAAGCCTTCAGGTGGATAGAGGCCTTTCAAGTAGCACTGAACAAATTAGAGGAAAAATTAGTGAGTGCTCCTATTCTTGTATACCCAGACTGGAATAAGTAGTTCCATGTACACATTGACGCATCGGGAATAACACTAGGAGAAGTATTGGCACAACCCGGAGAAAGAAACCTGGACCATCTAATTT
The DNA here is from genome assembly GCA_000404065.3 of Pinus taeda. Classification (NCBI taxonomy): domain Eukaryota; kingdom Viridiplantae; phylum Streptophyta; class Pinopsida; order Pinales; family Pinaceae; genus Pinus; species Pinus taeda. The sequence continues at coordinate 77,827 of APFE031067904.1, read as the reverse complement.
ACTTTTCCAGTAGGAAACTATCAACAATAGAGAAGAACTACATAGAAACAGAAAGAGAAGCATTGGCCATGGTATACTCCCTACAAAAATTCATACACTATCTACTGGGAGCACAATTCAAGTTCTTCACATACCATTCAACTTTAAAATATATGGTAAAAAAGCTAGTCTTGGAAGGAAGGATTGTTAATGGTTGTTATTGTTCCAAGAATTCACATTTGAAGTGGTCATAAAACCTGGAAGGTTAAATGTGGGACCAGACCACCTGTCCAGGTTGGAGTCAAGAGAGAATGAAGGACCACTAGATGACCAACTACCAAATGTCGACTTTTTCCGAATAGAAGCCATACCAGACTACCAAGAGGATATTTCTTTGTTATTAGCAACCAGACACTCCCTAGAAGGATACACGGCAACACAAGAAAGACACCTAATAGTGAGAACGGAAGATTATCAACTAATTGCAGGACATCTATACAAACTGGGACTTGATCAAGTTCTACAATGTTGTCTCCTTCAACACGAGAGGTAAGACATGTTGTGGGAATGCCACGTTGGGGTTGCAGGAGGCCAAGTCAGGGGAAAAGCTACTGCTAGGAAAATACTACAAGTTGGGTTGTGGTGGCCTACCCTCCACAAGGATGTTAAGGAGTATGCAAAGAGTTGCAACATTTGTCAAAGAGTTGGGAAGCCATCACATCAAGATGAATTTCCTTTACATTTGGTACACACAGTATAGATTTTTAAGAAATGGGCAGTAGACTTTATTGGCCCAATTATGCCACAAACACGTCATTCCGATGCTAGATACATCATAACAACGACAAAGTACCTTACTCAGTGGGAAGAGGTAATGCCAATCAAGGACTATATAGCCGATACTGCAGCAAGATTCATCTTTGAAAGCATAATATCCAGATTTGGATGTCTGAAGAGCCTAACCATCAATCAAGGGGCTCATTTCATTAATGGAACCGTTGCTTCTCTCTTAAAGAAATTTTTGATCCAACATCACAAGAGCATCCTATACCATCCTCAAGCCAATGGAACGGTTGAAGCCTTTAATAAGATACTCGAGAAGGGCCTCACGAAAATTGTATTAGCAAATCGAGATGATTGGATGAGAGGGTGCCAGCAACATTGTGGGCGTACATAACGACAGTAAAATAGACACACAAACAAACATTGTTCCAAATGGTATATGGTCAAGAAGTAGTAGTACCAACAAACTTCATTGCTCCAAGAATCTTCATTTCTCAGGCCACTAAAATGATAGATGATGCATCTTTAAAAGAGAGGATGGAACAACTAATGGAGTTGGATGAATCAAGTTTTAGTTGAATTGCGCCAATCAGTTGAACAATGGAGATAGAAGTCTTGGCATGACCGACACATCAAGAAGAAAGCTTTCATGGTGGGAGACCATGTTCTACTGTATGACAACAATTTGAGAAATTCCCAGGAAAACTACAAATGCATTGGTTGGGGCCATTCATGGTTGCAGAGATCAAAGACTCTCGTGCGGTGAATCTAGCGCAACTATATGGGATAATGTTACTAGGATGGGTGAATGACGCACGCGTGAAGCCTTTCCACAAGTCCAAAGTTGCATCATCAAATTGAATGGGTCTCAGAGATGAGCCCGCAAGTAAGTTTATAGTGAATAACATATAGTCAATTGCATAGTCAGTTGTACAATCAGTTGCATAGTCGGTTTCATATTCAATTACATTCCGATTTCTTTTAATTTTTCCTAGAAAATAAATAGCACGTGTCAGTTTGGTTGCGATAGTAATTCCATGAAACCACAACCCATGTGTGGTCTGAGGGGAGGGGGGGATAGTCACACGTTTCGAGAGTCTTTTTTGTCATACTACTGGTCTTTTCCAAAATAAGTAAGCAGTAAACACCTATCAGACAAATTTCTGTAAAATCTTTTCCTGTTGGGGAAGAAATTAGCTAATAACTACCCACCAGTAAGAAAACTTTATTAACCATGCGGCCCACTTTGTTCTTTCCCATGCTATGTCATTCCACTCAGATCCAGGTTAGCCGATGATGGAATAACGCGATTAGCTTGCATAGGGAAGGTTGTCATAGTAATTAGTTACCAAGTCTAATTAGAAACGCCATGTCAAATTTGATCTACTTAATTTGCATGGCTACCCAGGAAGTTACAGAGTTTCAAACGTAGGTGATAGAAGAACTTGAAATTCAGTATGAGAACCAGCAGAAGCAGAGACACAGAAATGAGAAGCCTTTGATAACAATCTTCTATGACAAATACAATTATCTCAGTGTGGGAAGATTGATTAGAAGAACGAATTACAATTTTGGAAACTCTATATGGAAATTATGATAATGCAACATTAGTGGACAATGATCTCTTAGATTGTTTCCAATTCCCAGCTTTAAAGTGAGAATTATATACAAAGGAGGTTCCAAAGGGAGATGGCACCATGACCAAAAATGTTAAAGATGATTTCAGAGGCCTCCAGCGATCAACATTGATTAATCTTATAAGTCTACCAGTCTTTGGCATGTAATTGGCTACGATGCAATGCACTAAGCTCCTCTCCAGCGTGACACATGGCAGATCAATATGGACCGACAATGAATACCCAATTCATGTTGACGATATCCAACGATTAGTAGCACTCTCAACAGGAGGAAATGCAGTATCTACCATGTTCCAAGGAGGAATAAAGTGAGCAAAGAAGGAAGGAAACAAAGATTACTATGAAAAATACAAGACCAAGCATGGAGGAAAAGGCACAAAGATTGACCTCATCAGCAAGGAATAAATAAAATTCGCCTGCTATATAATAACAGGGAAGACAATGAGACATTTTTCCTGGAATGAGTGTACCCTGGATGAAATATTAGTTGCAGAACACTGCTGCAAAGGAGAGGTGCTTAACTGGTTGACCTTCGTACTGAACGAGCTCTTTGAAGCTTGTGAAGACATATATAAGAGAAGCACCAATTTCATATTTGGCTGTATACTCATGACACTAGCCATGTGGAAATGGCAACCGCCAAAAAGAAGGGACCTAGTTCAAATTAGAGAAGATCAACCTATAGCACTTAGGTATGACCCATAGAGAACCTCAGGGGACCCCAGTAGCAAAGAAGTCAATGAAGCAGCCTTCAACGACTGGTATGAAATGATGCTAATTACAATTAGGAAGGTGGAGCGAATACCTAGGGAGCTGCTATATGAGTTTTCACAGGATATCTAGTTTGGGGTAACCCATGGGCACACATATGTCAGGCCAAGATGTGTTCATCCATAAACGTTCCAAATGAGGCTGTAACAACTTACCTTAACAGAAGCAGTATTCCACACTGAAGTTGGTTCATGGCCAAGGGTTGCAAGTGAGATCACGAAGGGCAAATACAAGTACCTATTCGAAGGGATGAAATAAAAACCGTCAATAGGGGAAGCAACATGAAGCAACAGGAAGAGGATGATTTGGAGCCTATGTTTATTCAAATGGATTAACATATGTCTTCCCTCAAACATACAATTGCAAATTTCACCGAACCCTTAGGTGAGAGAACGCACTCTATAGATTTTCAAGGATCTACAATGTTTAATCCAATCATCACCACCCCTTTATCTGTAGCAATTCCTCATGTTGGCCCTCATGCACAACCAAAAGCCAACAATTCCTAAGCCGAAACAGAAAAGGGGAACTAGAAAGCCAGTCACCAAGAAACCCAAGACAAACCCTATAGTCTCGACTGTCGTCCTCACTGGCGAGGCTGACCAAACAGTATCTGCGTGACCCATAGTTGAAGAAAATCCTCCATCCACATCTATAGTCTCACCAGGGTCGCCAGATCCATCACCGCATATAGCCTCCACTTCCGCAACCAGGTTCGAATCTATTCCCCCTGGTACACGTGTGGCAATAGAAGAGATGGAAGTGGACTCCACACAATAATACAATGAGTCTTTCCAAGGCAATGGTGCTCACACATCCTCACTGATATCCCTACTTCTAGGGTCAGTCCCACTACCAGGGGAAGAGCTAATTGTGTCCACACCGTAGTCTATGGGAACTAAACATTACCAGACTGCCTTCCCAATAAATTTCCCACTTATCCCAAACCCATTTATCATTCCACCCACTCCTTAGTTCACCTGATATTCACAGGCAACAACCTCACCCCCATCCATTCAGAAAAGTCCATTTCTAGTGGCCTACCCATTCAGAGCAATTTCCCAGATCTGAACACAATGCAGGAAGAGACTCTGCATCACTGGTCATCATCACAGTTGTTTGGATTTATCTAGCAAGCTACACAGAGAGAAGAGAGAATACATGATGACCTCGTCTGCGAACATGATGACTTCACCCTCTTCTTTATTCCATACTTCACCAGAGGATAAGAAAATTGTTCGTCTTTCATCTTTATTCCAATCACTCTGCAATGTAATGCAATCTCAATTGAACCAATCATCAGTCCTATAAGTAGTCAGCAACATCGCAACATACCATTTACAAATGCTTTCGAATTAATGCTCCAATTAAAAGAGCTGGGAATTGTTTGCTTATCATGCTTTTCCACATAATGATGGAAATGTCCCTGCAAACATTGATGAGAAAACAGGCAGGGTTGTGTGGGCCAAATGTGGAGGGATTCCCCTTGCGATCAAAGTAATAAGGAGGTTAATGGCAGGCATTACTGATGCATGCGAATGGGAATTGGCAGTCTAGAACCAACAACATGCGCATCTCTATGATTGCTTAAGGTGGAGTTACAACTCTCTGTGAAACTATCACGTCAATCTACAATTGTGCTCTCTCTACTTAGCTGCTGCCTTCATTGAGGACCAAATTCTTAATGTCGAGGGTGACTTGATTCTGTTGTGCCTGGGAGAAGGTCTGCTTACAAGAAAGAAGCTACAATATCAGCCAGGCCATGAAGACCCATTCAAGATCGGAAGAATTTATGTGAAGGTTTTAGCATATCGGTGTTTGGTAGAACCCATGCTCAGAGACATCCATGGGTGCGTGATCAGTTTGAGGGTGCATGACGTCATCTATGGTTTAGGCATACACATTGCTGAGATGGAAGAAAACTTTGACCGTCGCACAGGTAAGGATTTGAAGGTGTTGAATCAAAATGAGTTTTCAGGCCACACTGAGATTTTTTTGAGCCGCAACCAATTGAGTTCTCTTCCTGAATCATGGAGAGATCCAAAAATATATGCACTGTTGATGGCGGGGAACCAGTTAACAGAAATTCCAAGAAAGGTGATTGGGAGTATGATTTCTCTCAAGGTTCTTGATTTGAATTTCACGTTAGTACTATCATTTACAGAGAGTGTAGGGTGTTTAAAACAACTATCATGCCTCAGCTTACATGGCGTGCCAATCAAAAGGCTACCTGCATCTCTCACAACTTTCCCAAACCTACAAATCCTTGATCTTTATGAATCCAGCATCACAGAAATTACCATTTGAACATCGCAAGTTGAGATGCATTATGTATTTTGAAATGTCTCGTTGTGATGATTTGCAATGTTTGCCTAGTAAGCTTCCAAGGAACTTACGTCTTTGAGGTGTTCAACATGAGATATTTCAAAACGTGTGGGAAACACGTGATAAAAAGAAGAGATGGAAAAAGTTGACTTCCTTGTGGATTGAGTACTCTGGAACAACAAAAGTGTTAGGTGTACAAACCAATGAGGAACAATTGTTAGGGACACTAGGGAGATGGTTCAAAGGTTCAAATGAAGACTCCAAGTTGCAGCTTACATCGCTGACAGAGTTACCTTGGCAAGGATTCAATATTGAATTGAGGCTTCTGTGATCCATGCATTGTCCTGATGAGAACAACTGGTTGGTTGGAAACGCGTCGACAATTTTCTATCATTGATTTTAGCTGAAGAATTCTCTTCAACATGTCAAAGTTGAGAAGGTTCAGTTTAGAGTGCTCCCACGTGGTTAAGATGGAAAGTAAGTTTTCTGAATTTCACAATTTGATGCATCTTCAATTGTGGAATTGTCCTACGTTAGAGGAGTTTGAAGAGATTAGATATTTTTAATTGCGTAAAGTTAAGGAAATTTCCTAAAGAGTTTGGTGAGATTGGAGCATTTTCTTTATTAGAAATATTTTCAATAGTTTGTTTAGATGAATTAGAGGAGTTACCATTAATAGAAGATGGGGCTATGCCTATGCTCAAAGTATTTACCATGATGCAATGTGAAGCATTATACACATTGCCAAAAAGTTATTTGAATCTCAAAACACTCCAAAAGGTAAGGGTGTTTGTTTGTTCAATGGTATTAGAGAATCTACAAAGAATCTTATTAGATCCAAAAGTAGAAGTGATAACAATGTCTACAAGAGATACAGAAGAAATTATGCAAAAGTTTGAACAAGTCCAACATTTTAGAGAAGGTTTGAGCTATGGTGAATCTTGGAGTAATGAGCTTTGGCTTTTCCTACAGGATCTTTATAGATCTATATTATCAATATTTCCACGATCAAGATTGTAATTTGTATTCATGTCCAATTTTGTATATATCAAAAAAATAAAATTAAAAAAGTGTTTGATAATGTAAAGTAGCACCCTTAAAATGCTTAGTGCTAGAATGTATTATACATTTTATAGCTTCTAACATAACACAATGTGGTAAGCAATAATTGAAAATAATAAAATCATTTCAATCAACGTTTTCTTTTTCAATTCAAAATAATATTACAACATAAAATCTACTTTTATATGTCGTTTGATCTTTGTACACAATCACCCCACATTAATTTTTCACATAGTGCAAATAAATTAAGACACCAATGTCTAGAAAACAAACAATAAATACCTGAAACACAAGTAAAGTTATGTCCTTGAAAGTGAATGTGCAATATTTTTGGCAACTTGAAAAAAATCACTTGAGTGAAAGGGCATGCATTTGACATTTTCCATTAACCCACAACTCATTTTACAAAAGCATGACATTTACATTTTATATTAACCTATGATTCATGCTTTAAGAAGAAGAAAATGATGATACAAATGACAAATATGAAAGGAATCAATAAAGTCCTGGTAAGTGACATACTTATTGTGACCATAAAAATTATATAATCACATAATGCACTATTGTGCAAGTGAAAAATAATATTAAGAATTGCTCTCATCTTAAAGTACATTACACCTTATAGAGAAATATAAAAAACATTTCACCCTTTAATATACAATTTGTATATATTGCCACACATAACCAAGTTTTAGCAATATGAATTACTAAGACATAAATGAATGGAGACTAAAGTTCAAGCCTCACAAAGATTAAAGTTAGCATCATATTTATATTTTTATATGCTAATGCCAATAATTAATATCTTAAAGCTCAATAACCTAATAGCTATATATTAACAATGCATATATATGTATGTATAAAAGCATTTAGTTTTCTTCCATGCATTTACAAATTGGCATAACAAAGTTACAACTACATATTTCCATATGTCCTAGGGGGAACACACTTGCATTTTGCATAGTGTTTACTATAAGCTCTAAAATGTTGATCATGCATAGATGCTTCTTTGCTTGTAGCCTTATAATTTGCATCAAGCAATCCAAACAACAAGAAAAGGTTAAACCAACAATAACAAACAAAATTTGCTGACTTCACCAGGAAAATTTAAGAAACAACAAAAAATGAGCTTTCAATTCACAAGAAGATGTTAACAACAAGAACATTATTAACAACAACTACAATAATCGCAATATGGAGAAGGGGAATACAATACAATTAGTTCAAGATATACAATATTGTGTTTGCAAAGTCCATTCATGAATATAACTCCTTATATAGATGAACTATTCCCATTGCTAATTCAAAATTAAACATTAGTAGATATATACTTACCCCAACCACTATTGAAGTTCCAATTTGAGAAACTTCCACAAAGAATTGTTCAATCAAAGAATCAACAATAAGGTAATATAGAAGGGCATATTAGGGCAACTACACATACTTCGTTCTCAAAATTTCTACAACAAGAATGCATGTTCAATGTGAAAATCATGAATACACGCAAATTCTAGGAATGTCCAAATGTTCCTATTTGAATGGCTATGACCCTTATCGAGCCTCCATGCACTCACCATATGCACCTCCATATTGAGTTCTACATAGAGTTTACTCTAAATGTTAAAAATTCATATGTTAGGAACACATGCATGTTCTTAAATGTGTGCACATATTATTAACACATGTGCATTCTTCTATCGATGAACACTTAAAAAAACAAAAACCATGACCTTTTTTTATTCATTTCTCCTATGCACAATGCCTTTTATCCATGTTTTCTCCAACCTATTCATACATTTTCATGCTAATTCAAACTATAATTCAGAAGGACAAGCATGAGAAAGTTTAGCAACATTGCACTCATTTTTTTGCAATAAAGAAGTTCCTATTTTGAGATAGGTTTTATTGTAAAATTTCCTTTTTGTATATGTTAAATTATACAAATTTAAATAGTTTGTAAATTGTTTATTATTATGTACATGCATTTTTTATTCTATTGAAAAGGAGGAAAACCCTGATTTAAACCCAAAACCTATTCCCAACATCTCCAAGAGACCCACACAATGAAATTAATCAATTTCTAAATGAAATTTGAAACCTAATTTGTGAGCTTAAAATACTAGAGAGCCATTTCATTTTTCTTAGGATACTTCACTCAACCATTGTTGCTTCTATTGGTCATATCTATGACTAATTATCCAATATATATGAATATATGAATAGGAAGAGAGAATACCATTCAACTAACATCATTAAAAAAGAGGTGAAATATCTACATATTACCAAGAGATGACTGTCCAACTATTTACTGACCCTAAAACCAACCATCCCCTTAATCCAAGAAAAAAACATCGTTTTATGAACTAGTTCACATATTTCCCATTCAAAGGTAATTAAATGTATGAGCGACTTATGGTTTTGATTAGCTTCCTTATAATAATAGGGAGGTTCGATTGTCTTTTCTATGTAAATTATGGGTCAACATATCATTTATTGTAGCATTGGTGAATTCCATGGAGTTGGTCTTGGCTATGCTTAGAATTGAGAAAGAACTAAAATAATACATTAATAGGGTCACACCTTATTATTCATATTTGTGAGGTACCCAACCCTTCATTTAACATTGAAGGAATGGGGTATGAAACCACTCTGATACGTACCACTTCGATAACAATATGTAACGTACCTGAATGGGGTATAATTTTTTATTTATTTATTTTTCGACAACCTTTAACTCGGTGCTTCCCACAACCCATCAGGGTAAAATCCCAAATGAAATCTCAAAATCACAGAGAGATTACCGCTCGAATGCAATCACAAGAGTTCCAACTCATAATCTCGTATTCCCGGGTTCTCAGAAACTTCTCAATAATTCATTTCAAATTGTTACGAGATTCCAGGATTCTGGGCCCTCTGCAATTCTAGGTTAGTTGTACCAGATGATAGAGAAATTATCCATCGTCCATGCCGTCAACTAACGATCCCTAGTTCCTGCTACTCTAAAACAATTCAGGTAATACTATGTTATGGGATGCCAACGTCCAATATCCCACTGCCGGTATGACATAATGCTGACATCATCCCTTGCATGTGTCGACCTGTTAGAGATCCATGTGTCACCCATGTATTGTCCTTTGAGTACCTAAAAACCCCATAACTACTTTCCACATGTTTGCTGACATGTCAAGCTGACGTCACCTCCGGACAATAATCTATTAACACCTGTCCCCCTATAAGTCCTCAATCTCAGATCTTGTCTCTATAATTAAATTCAGTTTGAATTTAGTTACATGACTCTAGGGTCTGAGACTCCCAGGAATTTCGACCTTCCAAGATTTCCTTTCTCGAATCCCAGATCCCGACGCTCTAATTTAATTCCAAATTTACAATTAGTTATGGGATTCCGGGGTCCATCCTTGACAATGGTTCTCCAACATCAATTTTCCATTGCAGGATGTGTATATTGACGATCTCGGGTCTGCCAAGAGACAAAATTCCCAACAATTAATTAAATTAACTTACTTGATCCAACTCTTCTAAGAATTTTCTAGCCACATCACCATTCTCCTATCCAATCCCATGAAGGGAAAATCTGGCTCCACCAATAGGAAGCCTTCCCACCTAGGGTTCTAATCTGCAAAGGATAAGGTTATCCATATCATTTCTATAAAATTAAGGCTTCGCTCCTTAGCTCTGCATCAAATCCTTTCCTTTCATTTCCACCATGACTCAGTCATGTGGCTTCAGCTCAGCCTCAGGCGATGGCTTAGATAAGGATCTTTACAATCTCCCTGAAGACATGCTCTACCGCTACACAGGCTTCCTCGAGCTAGTCTTCTCTAGCACGACTTTTTCTTAGAGGTATGGTAGACCCCCAGATATACATCAATATTTCGCCACTCTACTAATGTCAATCTAAGGTGTTCCATGACGTTACCTCTCCTGAGCTTGCCTGATAGCTTCATTGATGGTTCCCAGCCCATGGGCCATCCTTGTTTTTGGGTAGGAAATTCCTCGCATGGCGGCATAGACGCTCTTGCATCTATTACCTACCACAGGCTTGGCGTGAGCTTTCGACAGTTTTCCACCTTGTCTGCCGCATGCCAATAATTCCAGAATCCACGTTGACTCTGTGAGTAGCTCCTTGGAGCTATACCATACCTTTTGGTGCCTCACCGACAATGCTAATACAACACTTATAGATATGTGGCCTACCTAAAATGCAAGGATGAAGGCCATTTAGGTAAAGCTAACAAGCGCAACTGGCTCGAGGGAAACTCCCCTTGACAGTCATACATTTCTTTTCTAGCAGCACAACAACTCGTAATCATATATATAAATTGCAAAATAATACTGACTCTCCCCAACAAAGGGTCTTCCACGTAAATTGTATATCAATAAAAGGGTCTCAAAGCCCATTGCTTTTTAAGGTTCATTTCAAGCTCTCATGTCTTTAGCTATGGTCTGTATCATATCCTAGAGTTCTTTTACTTTTATTAATGTGTTATTCTTAACATAATTAAGCATTTCATTCAGATTAGGGTTCAACTCAACTTTATAGCTTAGACATTATTACCATGTGGTTTATTGCACCTCTTATGTATCATATACACAATGTTTTCCATCAATAGGTTATCACACACATTTTTCTTCCTGATCCAAGCACAAACACACATATATAATCAACACATATATCAGTGGAGTATGCCCACAAAGATGCACCACATATGCAAGCATCAACATCACAAATGCAATCCTTGAATCCAGAACTATTATTAACAACAATGCAAGTTGAATCATTAAAGGTAATCAAACATACGCAAATACTTATCTTTGAGTTTGCAAGGAAACTGAGTTTGGGATAAGGACTCTCCACCCAACCATAGATAGTTTCAGCGACATTTTCTTGCAACTATGACCCCCAATCTAGATTCCAAAGTATGAGGGGGGAATGCTTGCTTCTGGGACTACACACCAGCTGCCAATTGAAACAGGGGCTCAATAGTACCTTCTTCCTCGATCGCACCAGCTGATTTCTTCTTAATTTGCTATCACATGGAGTCTAGAGGTGCCCCACCTCACCCCAAAGTGCACACACAATGATTCACCCCCTTTCTAGGGAGTCCAGAATCCACTTTACCAACAGGGAAACATCCAAAAGTCTTTGATCAAGTCTTTCTATACTTCTGCTTCATGATGGCCTCTTCCCAAGTTGTTCCAAAGCTCCAGAATCTGCTATCTGAACCCATAGCCTCCAAGGGAACCAAAATGTTATAGGGCTCCAAAGATTCCATCCTAACCCACAACCTCTAGGGACCCAAGCTGTTGAATGCCTCCAGAGACCTTTGTCTCTACCCACAACCTCTAGGGACATAAGCTGTTACAGGGCTCCAGGGATCCTATCTCAACCCACAACCTCCAGGCACCCCAAGATGTTACAGGGATCCAGAGACTAACAACTCAACCCACAACCTTCGGGGACAAAGAACCAATCCCCTTCTCTTCTCTTCTCTTCAGAACTGTGTGTTGAAAGCTTCTACAAGAGGTTTGATTCCATTCCCCTTCTTGGTCTGCCTCTAAAACAAAGGTCTTTATTCCCTTGCTGCGAGGAGTTTGAATGGGTCTCTCTCAAAGAAAAAGTCTCCTTTGTTTGAATGGGTATGTCTTCTTTTTGAATGATTTCTCCTTTCGAATGTGGATCTCCTCTCTCTTTGAATGCCTTCTGCTATTTGAATGATCTCTATTATTTGAATGTTTCCTTCCAATGCTCCTCTCTGAATGCTCCCCCTTCGAATGGCTCCTTCTCCTTTTTTCTTTCTTAGTCCTAACCTGCATTTATGTCAACATTATTTGTTTTTGAATCCTTGTTTTTGGCATCCCTTCATAAATTTATGTCCTCTTTTCTTATTGTTTTCTTTTAAGCAAGTATGGACCTGAGTACTTTTCCTTGGCCCATTTATTTTCAAGAACTAGTTCATTAACTTCCTGCACCAGCCAACTTTCAATGGTTGTCCTGCAAATTCAAGTTTCTTCTTTGCATAAGAAACCATAAAATCCTGAGCAACAATCCTCCTCCCCTAGCTCTGGAATCTATATCCCTTTGACTCAGTCCTATTTTCCTTTGATTTCAGTGTTACGTAAAATTTACATCATATTCACAAAGTGGCTAATACAAGAACCTTGGGTGGGCTATCATAATATTCCTCCACCATGATGCAGGAGCATATTTCTCCTAAAAAAACCAACATCAATCGATTTTAGTTAGTAGTTAGAGGTTGAAATAATATTTTTTTCTACTATGTTGGAACTCCACCTTGATGTCACAATACTACAACTACACCATTACTATTATAGTGTTGCAACTCCACCATTATTGATACAATGTTGTGAATCTACCTTATTGTTGTAGTGCTTCAACACCACTATTATTCTTACAATGTTACACTCCACCATAATTGTTACAGTGCTACAATTGTACTTTACTATTACAATACTGCAACTCTACTTTGCTATTGCAATGTTTCGACACTACCTTGTTGTTATAGTGATGCAACTTTACTACAACATTATGGATCATGCTTTAGTATAACTCCACATGTCTTATAGGACTTCGTTGTAAATCATTATGCCACCTATGTGAAGAAATAATAATTGGTTTGAGAAACATATGAGGAAGTTGAACCATTATGATTTTTCAATTTCCAAATTTTTGTTTAAAATAAAGTTATATATAGAGGATTGGGGAGGACAAGAAGAAGAGAAGAGACAATGAAGTTGATAGGGAATGAAGGAATAGAGTAAGATAAATAGTTGAGAGTGTATAGTGGTGAGGCATGTGATGCTTATACAATGTCATAACCTAGAATAGGAACATATACAAATTGCAAAAATAAAATTGTCGTTTATATGAATAAGAAATAAAATTTGTTGTTATCTCTTATCTTGGTTCTTGTAACTTTGAATTCATCATTGCATTATTAGTTTTAAATATCTACTAATGCCAACATACAAGTATTTGTGTGCTCTATGTACTAAGATCCTATAGTTGGTTGTGTAGAAGATTTTATGGTCACCTATGTCAAGGTGTATCAAGCCCATGACATTGGTTTATTGTTAGTGATTATATAGTATATGGTTGCGGAAGGACTTAAGAGGGATTATTTATTGCAAGTGTTGGAAGGTATGTTGTGAGAAACTAAGCCTAGATAAATTTTGTAAGTGTTGGTTAGGTTGAGGACCACTAGAAAACATGTAGGAATTCCACCATGTAAAGAAGGAGTATCATGAGGAGGTGCAAGGAATCGAGAATTGGAGGAATTGAGGAAGAGCATAGAATATCTAGAAAATAGGAGACTTGGGGATGCTGAATCAGACTTAGAGTTTAAATATGAGCTTGAAGAATAGAGAAATGTTGAGGAAGTATACCCAACAGTATGTTTGTGTTATAAATTAATTAACGGAGCAATGAAACACATAAAGTATTATAGAAACACAAACACAGAAGCACATAAAGCAAGAGAGACATAGATATACATGGTTCACCCAATTTGGGCTACGTCCATGGAGAAACAACCAATCCTTCCTTTTATATTATCCAAAAAATGAAGAGATGCAACCTAAAGTAAATCCGTCGTAATTTTCTCTCCACTCTCACACAATCTCCTCTCTTTTTCTCACTTAGAATAATAATACACAGCTACAATACAATTCCCTCATATAAACCAAGGGTTTTCTTCCAGGGAAAAAAAAACCTAAATTAAAATAACTTATACCATCAAATCATCCACCTAATGAACGAGCTAGATTGACTATGAAATTACAATATTTTGCAAGGTAAAATTTCATCTATTTTTAGCTTCAGGGGCACTGCCCCCGAACCCCCACCAAGGGTGGGCTCATAAAATTGCCATCCCCTCAAACTCCCTGATGACGATCATATGGGCAGCATTGCTACCTCGTTAGGAATAGGGATCCAATGCAACTGAAACAATTTTTTTTTGAACAATCAGGAAGATAACCAAGGTCCACACCCAATAATCTCCCACGTGGAGACTGATTATATAAACTCCATCATTGTTTCACTTGTTAGACAATGAATCCAATTGGTCCTAGTTGTTTCTCATATTCATCATCATTATTGACGACCAATTGAAACTGACTAGAAGCTCAATTTCTCCCTGGTTATAACCTTTTCCAACATATCTACATGATTCTCGCTAGTGTGTATCTTTTCTGTCTTCAACTGTCCATCTTCCAACACCAACCATGTGAAATGGTACTTGAGTGGTATATGCTTATTGTTGGAATGAAATTCTGAGTTATCTGCAAGATGAATGGCACTCTGGACATCATTGTATAACATGCCCATCTCCTGCTTCTTGTCCAATTCATCCATAAAAATTTATAACCAAATCATTTCTTTATTAGCCTTTGTAGTAGCAACATACTTTGCTTTCATTGTTGAAAGTGAAACAATATTTTTGCAATTTTGAAACCCAACTGAAAATTGTTACACCTGTTAGAGCCTAGATTGACCTCAGGCTGAAGGGAGGTAATCCTAGGATAACCACAAACCAAGCTTAACCTGGTAGCTAGCCCTACCAGATCGGGAGAGGGCTCTCTCCATGTCAATCTCAGTTGAGATGACTGAATCAAATATATATTTTAGGCTAGGTATAGTATCTCTAGGTTTTTTTTGGTTGATTTTGATGGTTTTTTTGCTGGATCAAATGGAGCAGGTAGCTTTGGGTCTGGGAAATCAAGTCAGGAACGTAGGGTGTTCTGTGGGGTGAGGTAGGTAGGTGTTTAAGCACTTGTAATTGAGTGAGATGGCAGGTCTATGATTAATGAGGAGCTGAGGAGATCATGCAGAGATCATGTATCCTCTTTAAACTGTAGAAAACATCAAAAACTAAATGTATTCCCAAGGCAGAGCATTGTCACTAATGTATTCTACCTATCTATCTTGATTTCATTTAGTTTAGAAGAATGAATTAGATTTTGGCACACATAACACATGAGAAAAACTAATGACAGAAGGAGAAACTATGAAAAAACACATTACCACAAGAATCCCACAAAAATAGCTGCAAATCCTCGTTTATTTCCTTGCCAAACTGCTGTAGAGATGTACAATGTAGCTCAAAGCATCCAAGAGAGTCCAACCTTTGCTAATGACTGAAAAATACATAATATAGACATCAAAACCACCTATGCTAGCCATCAGGGGTCAAATCCAAGAGATAAGGGACTGTTACAACCATTTCCCAATAAGGAACAGGAATATAGGCAGTGGAACAACTTGCCTCTAAAACTATGGAAACTGATTCATATACCCCCAAATCACCTCAAAATGATGAATCTACCCTCTAAGGTCATTTTAAATTACATTCACATAGCATAGAATCATTTACAATAATAAATTCATCCATGATGAGAGAAAAAGTCAACTTATAGAAAAACTAGGCGAAAACTGGATTTTTGGGCAAACTGGCTCTATGCGTAGCGCCACTGGCCAGGTGCGTAGCGCCACTTCAAAGCTGATTTTGGAGGCCTTCCCCTTAGCCAAATTGAGCCCAAGATAGCTCATTGGAAAGGTATTCCTGTCTTGTTTATGGAACATCTTCAATTTTTTCATTTGGAGGTCATTTTCCCCATAAAACGTGGAATCTCCCAAGGCTGCTTTTGTGTGTCCAAGAAGAGGCCGAGAGGTCATTGTTTGATGGTTTTTTGACCTTTAGGTGACCAAGTTTTGCTCCAAAATTTCTGAAACTTTCAGGGATTGATGCTCTCATCATGCGAAATCTAAATATGCAAACATTTCCCCAAAAAGTCTCCCAGTGAAAGCGTAGCGCCGGTGGCGCCATGCACCTAGGGAAAATTTCTGAGTTGCAAAATTCCAAGAATTGAAAATGACCAAAATTTGTCAAAACTTGCCCAGATTTGGCACAAGGAACTATAATTAATTGCTTTGATGGGCTAGTGAGGCTTTAGACAAGAATTTTAGCTTGTCTTTCTCCTTTTTGCTCCTTAAGGCCTTCCTCAACCTAGCCTTAAGCTTCCTCATCCTTATATTGCATATTTTGTTCCGGGTCATATAGTGGTAGGCCATATAGTGAAGCATATTCTTGTCTCTATTGGCCTTCTCAAGCAGCCTCTCAAGGTGTATGTTTACCCTTTCAAGCCAAGTTTCCCGACCATTCTCAATCTCTTGCTCAATGGAGGTCAACTTGACCTTTGCCTTCTTAGCCTTTTGCATGTTCTCCTTGATCATTTGCAACTCCATGAGGACTTGCTTGTCGGTCAATTGTTTGTTTTCTTGCTCTAGATATTTGACAACCCATTTAGCCCTCTCTAAATTGTTTGACAAGGCTTGTATCTCAGCCTCTTGTTCCTTTATTATCATGTCTTTGACAATCCTTGGATCTTGAGTATCCAAGTCAATGACATCAACTCCTTGTGTCTCCTCATGATCAACAAGGTCAAAATCTCTCTCTTGCCCATCACTAGGATCCTTCTCATGCATATTTTTCTTGCCTTTACCTTTGTCCTTGTGTTTCTTCCCAACCTGTACCTTTTTAGCTGAAGAAGAAGGCAAAGCCCCTTCCATTCCTTGTGGAGATAGCATTTGCCTGTGGCCTGAAGATGAAGGCAAGACCCGCTCCACACCTTGTGGAGATAATACTCACCTAGTAGATGCAAAAAGTTTCCTAGTGCCCCTCTCATATGTCACAAATACTGGCACTCCAACAGTTTCAGTCTCTTGGACCCTTTCATGTCATGAAGGTCCACCTTCTTCATGAGGCACTGATGAAAAGACTTGAAGGCCTCTGAACATTTCATGAGAAATGAAGGTCTCCCATGGCATGTTAAGAAGGTTCAGATGATGCAAAACAATGATTTTAATCAAAGAATAGTGGTAGATGCTGGTTAACTGCTGGGGGTATGATTTATTCTTTACAATGAGTGCCATCTTCTCAATGTTTTTGAACATGAAGTAGGGGATATTCATCATTCTCACCCTAGTGAAATGCATCAACAGTCTAATGTGGTAGGCATACAGTCGGGAGAACCTAACTTCACAAGTAAAGTACTTGATGATGATCTTCATCAATGGAGCAAACCTTTCCTCCAATAATTTAAAGGGGAATACTCTCTTGAGTTTGTTATGATATTTAGCCTTGATGTAAGGCTCACAGTACTCCCTGTCAATGTCCTGACCTTTGTTCCACTTTTCACGTACATTTGGAATCCCTGTAGCCTCTGAAATAACAGTCGGTGACAAAGTGAATGTAACTCTGGAAAGGTTTACCTCATTGTTGTCCAAATGTGTCACAAAGAACCTTGCTAATTCATGATGAGATTTAACCCTTTCCACCATTTCACAGAAGCTAAAACATGACTAATGTCTAAAACAAGAAATGACAAATGTGCAGGCTTGCAACTCCCTCAAACTGGTGGGCTCCTCTCTGATATGTTTTCCTCCCTTATGAGGCTTTCTGCCCTATGTGTCTCTCTCCCTGGAACTGTCACTAAGGTTTTCATCTTCCAACTCATACTCACTGTCCCTCTCCATTGTTTTACAACTATTTCTCTTGTGGTGAATGAAGAGTGGTGAATTAGTGAATGAAGTTAAGATGAGTATGAAGAGATTTGAATAGGAAAATAGGTGAGGGTGAATAGGAGTGGGAAAGGGATGTAAGAAGTGAGTAGGGTTAGTGAATAGTGTAGGGTTTGGGGTATATGTATAGGGTTTTGGGATTAGGGAAAATTTTAGGGAATGATGTCTAGAGAATTATATATGAGGGTATGGGGTTTAGGGAAAAGCAAATATAGGATATAGGATAGCCATAATCAAAATATAGGAGATAGTTTAGTGAAACTAGGGTTTGATTTTTAGAGAAACAAAACAACCCAAGATTGATGGAAAAATTCTTTTTAGAAAGAATAATGGTGTTACTTACTTGAAAATGAGGAATTTGAGAGTTTTGAGGTGATTTGATGCAATTTACAACGATCTGGAGCTCAACTACCACGTGTGTAGCGCACTCTCCCAGGTGCATAGCTCCAGTTCAAAATTACACTGCAGGAAAAACCTAGGTGCGTAGCGCTGCTCCTATGCGTAGCGCTAGACTTTGGTGTGTAGCACCACTCAGTCTTCTCCACAAACACATTGATTTCACTCCCTTTGCTTAGTAACACTTCAAAATCGTTTTTTTTGCTCATAGACCTCAACTCAAACAATAAAATAACTTAAGAGAGGGATGACCTTTATATGGCTTGGTAACTTTTCATTTTTCATTCTTCAAAACCCACTTTATAATGTCTATTTTCTTTTTAAATACTCTGTTTTTTGGATGCTTGATCTTTTGCTTGAATAGGTGAACTGATGCTTTGATTTCTTTGACTTTTGCAGTGGCATGTACTTGGAAATATCAGCAGGTGACCAAGAGCAACATGAGACTATTAATTACATATGAAAAATTATAAAATTACATGCAATTTACAAAATATACCAATGCTCTGTTTTCACCTCAAACTGGTTTTGAGGTGAAAAATTTATTAAGTTTACAAATTATGAAATTAAAACTTTTTGATGATTATTGTCATCCTCATGTGTCTGCTGACCATTATTAATCAATAGTTACTGAAAATTTTTCATGTTAAAACCCTAATACCTAATGAGACTATAACCCTAAGACCTAAGACCTATTTGATGAAATAAACTGAAAGTGAACCTAAACCTGAACCATTGACTGAATCACATATGAAAAGAGGTCAGCAGATATGTGTCATGAGGGAAAAAACTGAAATGTACCCTACCATCAATTGATCAATGACCTAATGGAATGCAACTCATCAGAATGGGACACCTAGTATGAAATGGAAAAGAGTAAACTTTGATCATTGATGGCAGTGTGAAGACATTGAAACTAACAACACCTATAGTAAACACATGCCTTATGGCACTCCTCTTGTTATCTCTATCACCTGCCATATCTCGATTAGCATATCCCTATAGAAAAATGTTTGAACCTCCAAAACATAATTCTTGATTTGTGGTACCTCTCAAATACATGAGAACCCACTTCACTGTCATCCAATGCTCTTTCCCTGGATTGTTCATGTACCTGCTTAAAACTACCACTGCATGTGCAATATTAGGCCTTGTGTAGACCATTGCATACATTAAGCTTCCAATTGTTGATGCACATAGGAATTTCCACATATAATCCATCTCTTCATGGATCTTGGGAAACATCACCTTACTTAGTTTGAAATGGCTAGCCAAAGGTGTACTAATTCGTTTTTCATTCTACATATCCAATCTTTCCAACATCTTTTCTATGTACTCACTCTGATACAATGTTAATTTGTGATTTTTTTTGTCTCTAGTTATTCTCATACCAAGGATTTGTTTTGCAACACCCAAATCCTTCATTGCAAATGAATTTGCCATTTCTCCTTTGAGCACATTTATTTCCTGTTTGTTAGACCCTACAACAAGCATGCCATCTACAATCAAGAGAAATATAATATAGCTACCATCATTTTCCAAGCACAATGATCAGAGTGACATCTAGTATAACCTTGTTCATACATAAACTGTCAAATTTTAGATACCACTACCTTGGAGCCTGTTTTAAGCCATACAAACTCTTCTTCAATTTGTAAACTAATTTCTCCTTCCCTTTGACCTCATACCCTTGCGATTGCTGCATATATATTTCTTCCTCAAAATCCCCATGGAGAAAGGCTGTATTTACATCTAACTTCTCAAGATGAAAATCTTCTACTGCCACTAGACTTAAAATAGTTTTGATTGAAGTCATTTTAACAATAGGAGAACAAATTTCATCAAAGTATACACCTTTATTTTTTTCAAACCCCTTGACCACAAGTGTAGCCTTATACCTCTGTTTACATCCATCTTCTTCCTTCAACTTGCAAACCCATTTATTCTATAATGTTGTTTTACCTACAGGAAACTTGACTAAGTCCCAAGTTTGGTTATGCATCAAGGAGTCCATCTCTTCTTCCATGGATTACTCCAACCTTTTCCTAGTTTCTATCCGCATTTCTTCTTCATATCTTTCCTGTTCATCAAAATCAGTCAACAATACATAACATAATGAAGGAGAGCATCGTTTAAGGCGTCTAATTATCTTGGTAGATCTTCTAACACCACTTTCAGGTGTTTGAGGTGGATGTTGTTGTTGTGGTTGTTGTTGTTGTGGCTGCTAATCATTATGATTTTCAGGCACCTTTATTTTTTCTCTGACCTCATCAAGCATTGTGTATTCTTTGTTTTCTTTTTCCTGTTTCTTTCCCTGCATATGATCCTTATACAAGACCTCTTCATTGAATATGACATATCTTCTCCTAATAATTTTGTGATTTTCATAATCATATAAGCGATAACAAAAATCATTAACACTATATTTCTATTTTCTTTATTACTGTGGACAAAGGCTTCACAACTGAAAGTTTTTAAAAATGAGTTGTTTACCTTTTTACCCGTCCATACCTCCTCAATAATACCACCATCAGAGGAAGGGAAATCCTACATGCAATCTCATGCACCTTGCACACTCCATGATTTTCTTGTTCATCCTTTTTGACACAATTTTCTTGTGGTGTTGCCAGAACTGTCTTCTCTCTACGAATTTCATGCTCTGAACAATAGTTATCAAACTTTTTGTTGTAGTATTCACCTCCATTGTCTAATTTGAGAAACTTCATCTTCTTTCTTGTCTCATTCTCAACCAAATCTTTCCATTTTTTGAAAGTATCAAATACATCTTATTTATTTTGAATACAATAAATCCATGTTTTCCTAGTTGCATCATCAATAAAACTAACATAATAGTGAGATCCATTGAGGGATGATACCTGAGCAGGTCCTTATACATCTGTGTGCACAAAGATTTATTTTTTTTGCTCTTATTTTCCTTTCCAACTCTGAGAAATATAACTCTCTTATGTTATCCGTAAACACAATTTTCATAGATATCCAAATCAGCATGCTTCAAACCTAGAAACATATTTCTTGAGTGAAGAATCTACATCCCCTTCTCACTCATGTGCTCGAGCCTATGATGCTAGAGTGTCATATCTGCTCCTGTGGAGGTTAAATCATTAACATAATTAGAAATACCATTGCATAGATACAATATACCAACATTTTCTCCTTTTGTTATTACCAGGGATCCTTTAGTCATTAGGGGAATTTTAAGGTCTAAAATGGGCCTCCTAAGAAAAATATGCAACCAAAATAAACTTTATAAGAACAAATAGGATTCAAGATTATGATGTCAACCATGGGGGATGATTCACCATTTTTGGAGTAAAAAGGTAAAAAGACTAAAAAATAATAAAATAATAAAACTATTTTTTCAACTTATTTCCATAACAATTTACTCAAATTTCAAGTGGGAGTACTCATTGGATGAAAAATTTAATTCCTCATCCAAGGAGTACCCATGTTGTATACTTTCGATGGACCGTACTACACGTAAAATGAGAAATACATGAAAAAAGGTGATTGCAATCACATTTTTAATGTATTTCTCAGTTTTCGTGTAGTAGGGTCCATCGAAAGTATGCAACATGGGTACTCCTTGGATAAGAAATCAAATTTTGAATCCAACGAGTGTTGTCACTCGAAATTTGAGCAAACCCATAGGGAGATAAGTTGAAAATACGAGTTGAAAAAATAGTTTTATCTTTTTTCCCTCTAAAATTTGATGATGTAATCTAATATTATTTTATTATCTCCTCTATTATTTTATAATTTCCTTAGGAGACCCATTTTAGACCTCAAAAATCCCCTAATGGACCTTCCAAGTTTTGTCGAAAAAGTAGTTACACAACCTTCACCTCCCAATTTCCCTGTTGAAATTAGATTTTTCTTTAGATCTAGAACATGATTTACTTCCTTTAATAATCATTGGTTTCCATTTTGTTTCTTCATAAAAACCTTACCCATTCCAATGATTTTACAGGGTTTATCACCACCCAAATGAACCTATCCAAACTCTCATTGAACATAGTCATGAAAATGTTTCCTATCAGGTGTGGCATGGAATGAAGTCCCTGAATCTACCACCCAGGCATAAATAATATTCTCTAATGAAAGAATCAAAGCATCTGGCAACACATCACCTGTCACATTCGCTTCATGATTGTTCTCTTGTTTTCCATCTCATTCCTTTCCCTTCCGAGATTTGTAGTCTTTCTTCAGGTGTCCTTTATTTCCGCATTTATAGCACACTATCCCTGATCTAGATTTGGATTCGCCTTTCCTTGACTTATTATGATGTCCCAGGTTCTTTCCTCTCTCTATTTTTCTTCCTTTAGTATCTGCAGTCAAAGCATTTCATGTTGTCTCATATGATGTTTTCTGCTGCATTTCCTCACTAAGGATAGCACCAACAACGTCATCAAACTTTAAAGTACTAGATCCAGATACAGAGTTACTGATATCCATAACTAAGTCATTCCAATTTTCTGGGAATGAGCACATAAACAATAGAGCCCTAACTTCATCAACAAAATTTAACCCTACAAAAATTAACTGATTGGTAACTGTATTAATTTAATTTAAATGATTTGCAACCGATCCACCTTCTGACATCTTCATATTAAATAAATGCTTCATAAGAAATACCTTGTTTGAGGCCAAGGGTTTTTCATATAGTTTTTCTAATGTTGTCATTAAACCTTTTGTTGTCATTTCCTTTGAAATGTTGAATGCCATTGATTCTGCTAGACACAGTCGTATTGTTCCTAGTGCTTGTGTGTCAACAAGTTCCAATTCTTTGTCTTTCATACTTGTTGGCTTCTTTTGTTTTCTGCTCAATGGTAGGTAAAGTTTTTTCTGATACAAATAATATTCCATCTGCATCTTCCACAACTGGTAGTTTTGGCTGTTAAAATTTTCAACCCTAAACCTACCATCTTCCACCATTTCTCTCACTCGAACCTAGAACCCTTCTCTCCCACAATTTTATCAGCCAAAAAGACCTTCGAATCTGATACCAACTATTATAAATTAATTAACGGAGCAATGAAATATATAAATATTGTGGAAACACAAACAAAACAATGCATAAAACAAGAGAGACACAAATATATGTGGTTCACCCAATTTGAGCTATGTCCATGGAGAAACAACTAGTCCTTCCTTTTATATTATCTAGCAAAATGAAGAGATACAACCTACAATAGATTTGTTGTAATTTCCTCTTTGCTCTCACTCAACATCCTCTCTCTTTCTTGCTCAGAATAACAATACACAACCACAATACAATTCTCTCATATAAACCGAGGGTTGCCTTCTAGGGAAAAAAGCCTTAATTAACATAACTTCTATCATGATATCATTCGCCTAATGAATGACCTAGATTGACGATGAAATTACAGTATTTTACAAGGCAAATTTTCACCCTTTGTTAGCTTCAGGGGCATTGCCCCTAAAGCCCCGCCAAGGGGGGGCTAATAAAATCATCATCACCCACCATGGACCCCCCTAACAATGATCATACAAGCAATGTTTCTGCCCTGTTAGGAACATGAGTCCAACATGACTTAAAAGAAAAATTTATGAACAATTAGGAAGATAATCAGACTCCACACCCAACGGTTTGATATCCTTTCTAAAGGAAAATGATAGTGCAAAGGTGTAAGTTTCATGATATGATGGTACTTTAAAGGCTTAGACTCTCATTGATTAGATAAGGGAGCTCATAAGGTAACTTAAGTGTAAAAATGTTCAAGACCCCAATCACATTGAATTCTCCATGACAAAATTAAAGGGGAATGTTGCACTTTGGTGGGATAGGCTACAAAAGGATAAGGTAGAAAATAGGCAATAGAAGAATAGAACCTGGAGGAAGATGGTGAGAAACATCAAGGAGAAGTTCCAACCTATTGATTACCAACATAATTTTTTTAAATAAGTTGACATAAGGAAGAAAAAGCTGATTGTCTAGGAGTACATTGAGGAATTTTTAAAATTGTCTCTAGATTAGGGATTTAATAACTTAATACCAAAGAGTTGTGAGATATGTGAATGGATTAAAATATCATATTTAAAATGATATCACCAAACATTTGTTTCAATGTAAATGAATTCATCAATTTTTTGTTGGTGCAAAATATCAATAGGGTTGAGACATTGGATTCGAGCACAAGGGCCAACAAAGCTCCGTTGTAGTCTAGCACAATGGCGACATTTTCACCTTACCCAAAAATAATAAGGAGTATCACCCGAGGCATGCCGAAACCTTAGTTAGATAGGGTTGGAAGTCCAATATTGGGGAAAATTCACAAGAGGAACATAGAGGTTAAGGAGCCCGAACTATATCAATTAGAAAAGTTAGTCACAATTGATCATGAGCATGCAGAAGAGAAATACAACACATATATGATTCTATTAAAAAATTTAATAAATCAGATAACCTTTCATGCTCTACATAGGTATCCAAACAAACTCCCTTTTTTATTAATTCATATAGCAATACAATATTACATCTAGCTCGAGAGCCTCATACAAACATTGTAAAGGCATCATAATAGATCAATGCATAACCACATCAACAGATACAATGTGGCTAGAACAGCTCTGCAACAGAAATTTGGTACTCTCCTCTCTTATTTTCCCCACACCCTTCCGTATATTTCCTCCCTTGCTTGAACTGTTAATTCTTTCTTGGAGACTTCACCTTCTTCCTCACTCTGCTACTTCTATTGCTCAACTGTCATTATTCTTCTTCACTCGGTTGTGGCTGCCTTCCTCCCCAAATGATAGTTCTCAGCGAGTTCCTTCCTTCTTGTCAGTTGTATCCCTTAGAACTTCCCAACAACTATCTTCACAAAATATCATCATCCTTTTGACCTATCATCAACATTTTTAGTTCCTCAATATGAAGGACCTAACAAGACCCGACCACAGTTCATTGACTCATCCCTGAGTCAATCATTTATTGGCTCTATTGATGCTGCTAATGCCCCTGGTGCTACTGATTTTTCTCATATTGTTGATGCCTTTGGTGCTACTGCCTATGTTGCTTCCCCTTGGCTAGTCCCTTCAAACAAAAGAGCCAACTCAAGAACTGAATTGATGGTCGCTTGTCTGAACTAGGTATAGTCATTGAGCGCTTCTTGCCATGTGCCTGTGGGAGTAGCATCCTGGGCTAGGAACTAAGTTGCAATGTCGGTCATGGGTTGGGTTGGGAATTTCTCCAGCAGAGAGTTCCACTACACATTTGTTTCGTCATTGATCTACTGCAGTGTTTCCAAATGAGTTTGTGCAGGTGGCCGGAAGTCCCGAAGTATCTTCTTGGTCTTTGCGAATTCGTCTTCTATTCGTTATGTCTAGTTCTCAAGCTCATTAAATTATGCTAAGATCTTTTTTCGTTGATTCTTGTCATTGGTACCCCACGCTTCATTGAGAAAGTGATTGACACAGCTGCATAGAGGGTAGACAGGTTGGTTCTTCTTTGCCAAACAACCAAACCAGTTGTGCACTTGTTGTAGATGTGTGTGAGCTTCTTCGATGACCTTAATGAGTGACTCTTTGTTGGCACAAAAATTATACCAGGGTTGAGACCCTGGGTTCAGGCACAAGGGGCCAACAAGGCTCTATTATAGTCTAGCACAATGCCGACATTTTCATCTTACCTAGGAAGGGGAAGGAGTCTCACCCGAGGTGTGCCACGGCTGAAGTTAGATGAGGGTTGGAATTAGATACCAAGGGAATAATATCAACTGAAATAGAACAAAGGATGGTAGCTTAACATGCAAAACTAACCAGATCACAAAGATCTACTCATCCTATATTAAGAGACTACCTAAAAATATGCATTTATAAAAATTTTGAGTAGTCATCATAATACACGAGGACACAAGGCGATTCCAGAATAGTCTTCTTCATTAACATAACATAATTCAATACATAAGGCTCGAGGCTTAATCATCAACAGTAGACATCACATATCCAGCATATAAACTTATACAAATATGATCATGGAGTCTTTCACATCACTCCACAACACAGGAAGAATGGAAATGCTATAGAGTTGCTACAACTAGCTAGCACCAAAACCCCTCCTTCACTATTTATTTTTCTTTTTATCTCCTGCCATCCACTCGGACTTCTAGTTACTCTTTCCTTTTTCTCGACTACCTTCATCCTCATCTGCCTCTGCTCTTTCCTCGCTTGGCCATCCTTGATTCTTCCCGCCACTCCTCTGCGACCTCTAGTCTTCCCTCAGCTGTCAACTCCACAACTCCCCAGTGGTCACCTCTGCCACTTGTCATCGACTTCTTTCTCCACAAAATATAAAAAACAAGGCTCCAACCACAGTCCATTGAATTTTCCCCAAGTCAATCTTCCCATCGTGTTGTCAGTGTTGTTGAAATTTGTGTTGGTGCCTTTACTATTATTGTTGTTGATGCTTCCCCTGGTGCTACTGTTGTCACTTCTTCTCCAAATGAAGGCCTAAACTCTAGCACAACTGAAATCATCCCCTAGAGGAATTGACTGTAGTTGTCCAGTGGTGCTTGCCAAGGTCCTCATTAGGGGAATTTTGAGGTTTAAAATGGGCCTCCTAAGGAAATTATAAAATAATAGTGGAAAGAATAAAATAATATTACTCATTATTTGAGAAATTTCACATCAACTTCCCTACAATGATGTAGCAAGAGAACTTAATTTTCTCCTTGTTGATCAGGTTGATGTGCACTCCCTTTCCCCCTCTCTTGGTGTTGTACTTGGAATAGTAGTCGGCATCCCCCTATTTCTTCGCTCTTTCCAAATTCGTCTAGCATGTTGTCAAAACCGTATCTCATATTTCCGATAGACCTGTAACTCTCTAAATCTCGACTACATGAATTGGATACTCCCTTTCCATCCAGAGTGACCCGCCATGCATCTTGCTGATCAACAATCTATTGCAATGCATTGTTGTTTGTCAATTTAATTGTCTTAAATTGCTACATGAATTATAGACCAGAGTTGGTAAGCTTGTGAAGTGAAAGTGCACTATATATGCTAGAATTCCTTTTATTAAATCAAATTTTTAATGTGCATGATTAAGTTATTGAGATTTAATTCTAAGGATGCAATTTATTCCTATCTTACTCTTCATAGAAAATGGATTTTAACACATTAAATATTCCTACTCTTTTCTAATGAAATAAAAATGCTTTTCACACTTTCTAAAATGAGCTTTAAAGCAAACTCACACTATCTTATTAAGAAAACTTTTAACTAATCAATTGCAACACAAATTTAATCTCTAAAGCAAAATTGATCATCTAACATTCTGGCAATTCTTTGCATAAAAACCAAAATGAAATTAACTTTTATTCAAAATGAAAAACCACACATCTATCATTATCAATCACTCATATTTGAAAATGTTCTGAAATTAAGCTATAACAAAATCACTCATACTTTGAAATTGAATTCTTTGAAATTAAAATCATAAAGAAATCACACATACTTTAAAATGAAATATTGTAAAATGAAACTCTAAAGAAATCTATTAACTCTTGAAAGGAAACACTTTGCAATCATATAGAAATCTATGAAAAGGAATTACATTATCATAAACATCATTATACATTAATTTGAAAAAGGAATTGATTAATGAAATATTGTTATTGCTACCTGAATGAAATAAAGACTGCAAACCAATTCTAAAAACGTATGAATAACAGAAAAATATATGTGAATGAAAAACCTTCTTTGTTTGCAGGGGTCCTCCACAAACAGGTGTCCATAAAACTTCAATCGAACAGTCGGCTATGTATTGGAACTTTAAAGGATTTTCTTCATTAACAGAGTAAAAACAGAGTTTAAAAATATTACTATCGCATACATAAAATCAACCTCTTGTTCATGTTTTCTACACAGTATTTATAAAAGCCCGTGTCAATAATTGTTTGAGGATTTTATGCCTACCTTAGCTAGCAAAATTCTAAACGAAGCTTCTAACAAATACTGAGATATCATTGCTCAGTATTTTCTGTTTGACAAAGAAAATCGTGAAGTGGAGGATTTTTGGACTCTCGCTCACTTGTTCAATAACCACGTTGACTTTATCCTTTGACCACACAATCGAACAATCCTTTTGATGATCTGGTTCGGATGAATAGGAGGAAAACGTTAAGGGGATCAATCTCCACTTGTCCATATATTTCTCCTCTTATCTGGCACCTTCAATCCTGGTAAACCATGGAATTGGCTACAAAAACAGACATTAGCTGCATAATCGTGCGAATTCAGTAGCCAATACAAATGTTAATTCAATAATAAGGAACATTATGAAATATGAAAGATAAGACAATTAAATACCTTACCATGTAAAAAACCTTGTAGTTTGATGCTTATTGAGTTGATGTTGATGGTCAAGGAACGGAAAATAAGTAAGGGAGAGTGTCAAAATGAAGCAATCATGAGGTTCAACAATCCCCCACAAGGAGGCCATTGCATGTCCTCATGCAAAAATTCAAAATTGGAAATATTTCTTTGTCACTGCTTTCTCTTAGAAACTTGGGCTAGAACATCCAAGTTTGTCCTTCTTATCTTATTTCTTGCAACTTTCATTTTGGGCTTCTTCATAAAAATCCTACATTTTAGACTCATGACCTTCTTTCTTAGTGATTCATTCTTTTTCTTTAACTTTTTGTTCTTTTCATACCATAAGCCCATATGTAGAAGAATATAATCATTCTCAATCCTTTGTATCTCATTCTGCATCTTTAATGTCTCATGTTCTTTTTTAAGATGTCTATTCAATGTCTCCAACTCAAAGACTTCTTGTTTTAGATTTTTTACGAGTGGACATTCTTGTGGACTATTAGATTGGAATTTTTTTTCATGGACTGTAAAACAAGACACCTTTTCTATAGCTCTCCTCTCTAGAGACTCAATGTAGTCATAGATTTCTTGTTGTACTGGATCTAGTTTTTGTGTTTTTCGACCTGGGCTATGAATAGGTGAGATGATAGTAGGTGACAGAGTTTCTATTTTTTCTTCTTCCTCCAAATTAACCACATTTGTAGATTGTTGAGATGGTTTTTGATTAATCCTGGGGCTTCTTCTTACATATGATGGAAAAGGGTTTTTATTTTTAACTATTTTCTTTTCTTTTAGCTTCCTTTGTTTTCTTGGATATGCTTTTTTTTTTTTTACTGGCTTTCTTTCTTCTAACGGATTTCCTTTTAAGGCTTCCTAAAATTTCTGCAATAGGAGTCCCATCTTCTGACTATTCTTGTTGTTGTTGTTGAGGTAAGTTTTTAATAGAATTATCAGATATTCTTTTCCTTCCTCTTTTTGTTTTGCTACTGCTAGGTGACTCTTGATCCTCCTCCTTAAAATGATTTCTAACTAGGAAGTTATCCCAATTATCTCCTAGTTTTTCAAGGTGAAATTCAATGTGTATTTTTATAAGGTTGTGGTGATACATAGTGTTTTCTATGAATTGAATCCCTTTTCTGAACATTTACAGACATTTTCCTTAAGCTATTTAACATAAAATAAGGAATATTTATTTCACTCTCCTCAAGAAAATGCATCATCAAACGAATGTTGTAAAAGAGCATACAACCAAATCTTCCTTCACAGGTGATAAATTTCTGAATGACTAGCAACAGATTTCTCCATTTACCCTTAAGTGTTGTACTGTGA
Organism: Pinus taeda; assembly: GCA_000404065.3. NCBI lineage: Eukaryota > Viridiplantae > Streptophyta > Pinopsida > Pinales > Pinaceae > Pinus > Pinus taeda. The sequence continues at coordinate 47,572 of APFE031067904.1, read as the reverse complement.
ATTCCTTTCTTAAAAATAGTGATATCCATACCTAGGTTTTTCAAGAAGTTATTCCATTCTTCTCCTTCAATGCCCCCATTCTTAAACCATTTCTCTCCAACTCTTGACAGTCTTGTAGCTTCAACAATAAGATATTCTATCATTGCAAATTCGATGTCTCCAATTTCAACGTCTACGCCATCAAAAGCTATGGAACATTATTTAGTCACTTCCTTGTTAAAACCATCAAACTTTTCCACGAAATCTAGCCACTATGCTTTCTGCAGCATTTCCTTCACCTACGGATATCCTTCCATGAATTTTCTTCTATTTGGTTTTGTTCTCACTTTGACGCCCATGGTTGAGAAGTTTTACCTTAGAATTTTCTTCTTGACAGGGTATGAGTCGGGGTTTCGTGATAATGGCTTCGGTGAGAGTATAAACGAGAGCGAAGGGAAAAACAAGTGAAGTGACCGTTAGGATATGAATGGATGTGAGTTGGGCGATTTCAACAATGAATTTAGAGTTTGAGACGAGTGTTGTGTAATGATGAGGGATGAATGAGTGATTTACAACTTTTTTATTTGAAATGACAAGATATTTTCATTTCACTTTTGACAATGCTGGTTTTTTAACCGGAGGTATATCGTCATTATAATTCAAACACTAATGTTTTGACCCTTATTATTAAATTAACTATTTGCATACCTTTTGAATTGATGATTATAACATTTGATTACTCCTTTTTGTATTGCCTTTAGGTGCTTCTGAAGATGGATTTGATCATTTCTTCATTTGCTCCAATTAGTAGTTCCTGTCAAAAATCAGTTGCAGAATTATGTCAAAGCTATAGAATATTACCAATTTTGTAGCTATTTTATTCTAGAAAGAAAAAGAGGGACAAAAACAAAATGGGAATGGGAAAGAAAATTTAGAATGCCAAAATTACTTGGTTTTCACCCTAATTTTTTTGTATAAACATGCCAACAGTGTTGGTTTTCATGTTTATACAAATTTTATTATATTTATTTCATATCATTATATATATATATATATATATATATATAAGTAAAATACTTATAAGTCAAGTTGGAGGAGAAGGAAAATCCTTCTTAACCAGCTGGAAATCAGTGTTGTCTTGCAAATGTTTGATAAACTCGTCTTTTGTCAATGGCTAATGATAGATGCTTAATCGATGACCATTCATAAGAAAAGTGGTTCTTTCTTCATTAATAGTTCTGATCCTAACTGCACCATTATCAAAGACTGTTTCAATATCATAGGGACCAAGCCAATGAGTTTGAAATTTCCCTTGGAAATATTTGAACTTTGAATCAAAAAGTAATGCCCAATCTCCTGGCTGGAACTTTCTTATATATATATATTATATATATATATATATATATATATATATATATATATATATATATATATAAATATATATATAATATATATTATATATATATATATATATATATAATATATATATATATATATATTCTATATCTATATCTATATCTATAATCTATACTATATATAGAAAAGAAAAATACTTATAAGTCAAGTTAGAGGAGAAGGAAAATCCTTCTTAACCAACTGGAAATGAGTGTTGTCTTGCAAATGTTTGATAAACTCATCTTTTGTCAATGGCTAATGATAGATTCTTAATCGATGACCATTCATAAGAAAAGTGGTTCTTTCTTCATCAATAGTTCTTATCTTAACTGCACCGTTATCAAAGACTATTTCAATCTCATAGGGACCAAGCCAATGAGTTTGAAATTTCCCTTGGAAATATTTGAACTTTGAATCAAAAAGTAATGCCCAATCTTCTGGCTGGAACTTTATTTCTTTGATATATTTGTCATGCCATCTAGATCTCTATTGTTGAACTAGATTGGTTCTTTGGATTGCATCTTGCCTTATTTAATCAAGTTTGTTTAGCTGCTCCATTCTTTGTTTTTGTGCCTCTGAAAGATCAAGACCCAATTTAATTGTTGTCTTGAAAGTTTTTACTTGAAACTCAATAGGAAAAGGGACTTGCTTCCCATAAACAAGTTCATAAGTTCATAGGGCGTATGCCTTGTAGTGTTTCTGCATGTGATATGGTATCCCCACAAAGCTTGTGGAAGCTTTTCTACCCAGTCTCTTCTATGAAGATGCACAATTTTGGTGAGAATTGCTTCAATTACTTTATTGGTGGACTCCACTTGTCCATTTTCTTGTGGATGGTATGGAGTGGACTTCTGATGTTTGATTTTGTACTCCTCCATTATCTTTTGTACCAACTTGGATGTGAATTGAGTACCTTGATCTGTTATAGTTTCCCTTGGGACACCAAAATAAGTAAAAATATCCTAAAAAAGAAATGAAACTACATCATTTTCAGTAGCAAAAGGAAGTGCTTTAGCTTCTACCCATTTTGTAACATAATCAGTGAAAACAATAATGTACCTTTTCTATCTCGATGGTGGATTGATTGGATCAAAAAAATCTAGAGCCCATTTTTGAAAAGGCTCAATAAGTACCTGAGGTTGTAGAGGAATTTCATCAAAGGGACCATGTTTTCCCATCCTTTGACAACTATCACATCTCTTGACATATTCCTTGGCATCCTTAAAAAGGGAAGGCCGATAGTATCCTAAGAGAAAGACTTTGTAGGAAGTTCTTTTATCAACTAAGTGTCCTCCACATGGCTCATCATGAAAATATTTCAATATCTCTGGTACTTCATCTTCTCTAACACATGTTTGGAGGATCAGATCTGGCCCTGTTTTATACAATTCTTCGTTTATCCATGAATATGATGCACTAATTTGAATTACCTTCTTTTTGATCGAGGAGATAAATATGATGATAAATTTCCTATAGCCAAATAATTAGAAATATCTGCAAACCAAGGTGATTTAGTAGATACTGCAAGAATTTATTCATTAGGGAAATTTTCTTCTATAGGTACATCATTATTATCATTTTGAATTCTAGACAAAAATTCAGCAACTGTATTTTGTTTCCTAGGTCGACCCAAAATAGTGATGTTAAACTCTTGCAACAATAACAACCATCTTGTAATTCTGCCATTAGTGATAGGTTTATTCATTAGGTACCTAATTGCAGAATGATCTATATGTACAAAAGTTTCGTAGCCAGTAATGTAATGTCTGAATTTATTGATAGCATGGACAACGACTAAAAACTCCTTTTCTATTATAGTATAATTTAACTCTGTAGGAGTCAAATTTTTACTAGCCTAATAAATGGCATAAGGAGTTAAATGCTTTCGTCCTAGTACAACTCCTAAAGCTGTGTCTGAAGCATCAGTTGAAATGTGAAAAGGTAATTTCCAATTTGGTCCTCTAGGAATGGGTGCTTCAAAGATTTTCTCTTGTAATGTTTCAAAGGAATTTTGGCAATTAGAATTCCAATTGAATTCACAATCTTTTGTGAGTAGTTTGAAAAGTGGATATGCAATTTTTGTAAAATTTTCTATGAATATTCTATAATAACCAGTGAAACCAAGAAAACTTCTAACATCTTGTTGACAGGTTGGAATTGATAATTTAGAAATAACTTCTACTTTAAATGTGTCCACTATAATTCTATTTCCTGAAATATGGTGTCCTAAAACAATTCCCTCAGTAAACATCATAAAACATTTTTCATGGCTTAATGAGGTATTTTACTCTTTACATCTAATGAGAACTTTTTGCAAAATTTTAAGAGCTTCTTCAAAAGAATTTCCATAAACTGTAAAATCATCCATGTACACTTCTACTCAATCATGAATTAGATAAAAAAAAATTCCTAATACTGCTCTTTGGAATGTTTCACGTGCATTACATAATCCAAAAGGAAGTACTTGATAAGCATAAATTCCCCATGGGCAGGTAAACATAGTTTTATCTTGGTCTTCTAGGGCTACTTGGATTTGATTATACCGACTAAAACCATCTAAGAATGAAAAATATTTCTTTCCTGCCAATGTATCTATAACCTGATCTATGAAAGGAAGTGGGAAGTGATATTTTAAAGTGGCTTTATTCAATTCCCTATAGTCAATACACACTCTCCATTTTCCATTATTTTTAGGAACGATTACTAAGGGTGAAACCCACTGACTATCTGATATTGGATAGATGAAATTGACATTCAACAATTTTTGTAGTTCTTCCTTAACAATTTCCCTTAGATTTGGATTTGTTCTTCTTTGAGGTTGTCGAATTGGTTTGACATTTTCTTCAATGTAGATATGATGTATACAAATATTAGGATGAATTCCCTTCATGTCAGTATATTCCAATGCATAGGCAGAGGAATGTTCTTGCAACATCTTTATTAATTTATTCTTTTGAAATTCTCCCAATTATTATTGATATTCAAATTTTTTCCTTGAATTAGATTTCAATTGTAGAATTTCCAAAATTTTCCATAGAATGCAAGGATAGTTGACAAAATGATAAATATTTAATATTGTATTTTTCTTGAAAACTCTCACTAGATTCACAATATGATGAAGATTCATTATTTTCTATTAAATTCAAAATTTGATCTTCCTCATCTATTTGTGAAGTAGCAAATAGTGGTCTTATATCAATGTCATCATCTATACGTTCTTCACTTTCAACCTCTATTGTTGTTTTTGCAGGTGGATACAGTGTGAATTTCTTTATTGAGCTCCCATCAGAAATGAACATATCACTAGATCTACAACTTATAAAATCATCGACTGTAGCTATCCATGGTCTTCTTAGAATCAATGGATGTCCTCCTAAGTTATTCTTGGCTGTTAAAATCATAAAATTGACAGGGTATTCCCAAGAATATAAGGATACATATATATCCTCTAATACACCATCAAGTTTGATTACAGATCTATCTGCCAATTGTAACAGTGTAGGTGTATATTGAAGATTAGAAAGTTTTAATTGATTCATAATTTGTTTACTCGTGATGTTTATAGTTGCTCCTAGGTCAATCAATGTATTTGGGATCTATACACCATTGATGTGTGTTTTCACAATGGGACTTCCTGGATCAAGATATTTCTGAATTATTGTCTTACCCATCATGATATCTGCAAATTTTTCCAACTAGTTGGATTCTTTTGATTTCTTTTATTTTTCTTCCTGGTATTTTTATGCTCAATTCCCTAATTGTCTTTGTGAAAATTGGTATTTCCTTAATGGCTTGTAGAAAATGAATTTTTATGTAAACATTCTTCAGTTCATATAACATATCATAATCAGGAAATAAAATATGTTTTTCTACCCCTTCATCAATCTTTAATCTCTCAGGAAAAGGTGGTTTTGAAATAGATATTGAAGGTTATTCCATAATAGGAGTTGATTTATTTGAATGTGTTGGGGTAACTTGTTTTTGAGTTTTTTCTTTTTCATTAAGAGACTTCTCTTCTTAAGAGATTTTTTTTTTTTTCCTTAATAACAACTGATGGGGACTTTTTCTCTAATATTATACCAAATCTAAGTTGAACATTTTTTAGATCTAGTGGAGATATCATGTAAGTTTGAAAATTTTGTCCTTCCATATTGTAAATAGGTTGAGTTTTTATTATTGTTTGGATTTGGGAGTGGTTGGGTAGGAAATTGGTTTGGTCTTTTAGGAAATGGTAATGAAAGTTGTCGATTCAAATTGTGAGGTTGAGTTTGTTGAACGGGATGAGGATAATATTGTGGACGAAAAGTAGGATATGATTGTTGAAATTGTGGAAATCGAGGATATTGAGGGTACTTTACATAAGCATTTTTCCATCCTTGTGAGCAAGGTTGTGGCCAAGATTGCCAAGGCATTGGGGCAGTCCAATTACTTTGTGATGATTGTGCAAATGGTTGAATGTCAAAGCCTTGAACTGTATTTGGCTATGGATTCTTCCAAGGTCTTTTAGTAATAAAACAAAGAGGATCTACCTGATTTAGTACTCCTTATTCTTGATAGAAAACTTTAAGACCTAGTATTGAGGGACATTTTTTTGTATCATGATTTTCCTCACATAGAACACAAGTTTCTACACTCTTTAAATCAAGTGGACATTCTCTCAAGGCATGTTTCTTTCTGCACTTAGGGAAAAAAAATGGACAATGTAGCATTTTCATCTTTTTACTTGTTTTATATTTTAAGGGTGTTAATTTGTTCACTAAGACTCCCTAAAATATTTGTTTTAAAAATTTCAAGCAAATTTCCTAATTCTGCTCTACTTATTATCCCAGCTGCAAATTTATTAATCCTTGATAAAAGAGGATCTCTTGGATTTTTCCTAGTTCTTGCTTTGCCTCATGAAATGTGTATGCATAGCTCACAAATTTCTCCTAGTGACAACTGAGAAATGTCTCCCTTACCCATTAGATCGAGAAGATCAATCCACTCATCTCTAATGGATTTCAATAAGAGTGCTTTCAAATTTTCCTCATCTAGGTTATTCATTTTTTCCCTTTTAACATTATAAGAAAATCTTTCAGCGAAGTCTTCAAGATTTTCATCCTCTTTCTATACCATTTTAAAGACTTTATCCTTAATATTATGGGGCATACTATACTCCTTCTAATTCTCTAAGAATGTAGTTTTCATTTGTTCCCATGTTCTTATGGAGTTTATTCCTAAACTCATAAACCATTTTAATGTTGCATCTTTAAGGGTTGCAAGGAATAATTTCAACTTTTGAGCATCATGCAGATAATCATATGATATACACAAGATTTAAAATTCAAAGAGAAATGTTTCAGGATCTTCACTCCTTAGTCCATGAAAGTTTGGAAGGATATAGGGTGACATATTTTTCATTGTCACAGTTGTATCTTCATCGAGGATAGGAAATCCAAAGGGTTCTGGATTTATATCTTCTCCTCTTCCTCTTCCTCCACCTCTTCCAACTCCCCTATTTCCTCCTCTTCCTCCTCCAATCCCAGGTTGTTCACCATTCAAATTATGTACCTCTCCTTCCCTTTCTCCAGCCATTGTAGTTTCTTCAGAACTAATATAGGGTTATGGTTCCAAGATTGGATTTTCAACTTCCTCTTGTTCCTTTGGTTATTATATCAATGGTTTGTTAAAATGGGCCTCTTCTTCCTCTCCTTTAGTAGGAACTTCCAACCCTTGAGCTAGAAGTTGTTCTCCAGTTGAAGATAAGAAAAATAGTCCTATTGTTGGGGATATGGGATCTTATTCTTCTATTATCGCTTATGTTGATGAAGTTGATGAATCTTTAGGTTGGATTTCGGATCTTAATACCACAGGGAGTTTATGTTTTCCTGCTATGGAATTCGAGTTTGTGTGGGTGGTGTGGCACTACGAGGTCGTGGTGGGGTGAGTGATGTTGTTGGAATTAAACTGTTTCCTCTACCTACAAATCTACCCCTAGAGTCTCTTTCCCTATGAATATCATGTTTTTGTTGTTTGTTGTTTGTTTGTTTTTTTTTTTTTTTTTAATTTATCAAAATTAAAAATACTAAGACTTGTATTTACACTTCCCCGACAATGATGCCAAAATGTTTGTTAATTTAATTGTATTAAATTGTTACATGAATTATCGACCAGGTTGGTAGGCTTGTGAAGTGCAAGTGCACTATATATGCTAGAAATCCTTTTATTAAATTAGATTGTTAATGTGTATGACTAAGTTATTGAGATTTACTTCTAAGGATGCAATTTATTCCTGTCTTACTCTTTAAAGAAAATGGATTTTAACACATGAAATATGCCTACTCTTTTCTAATGAAATAAAAAATGCTCTTCACACTTGCTAAAATGAACTTTAAATCAAACTCACACTATCTTATTAAGAAAACTTTTAACTGATCTATTGCAACACAAATTTAGTCTCTAAAGCAGAATTGATCATTTAACATTCTAGCAATCCTTTGCATAATAACCAAAATGAAAATAAATTTTATTCAAAATGAAAAACCACACATCTATCATTATCAATCACTCATATCTGAAAGGTTCTGAAATAAAGCTATAAAAAAATCACTCTCACTCTGAAATTGAATGCTTTGAAATGAAAATCATAAAGAAATCACACACACTTTAAAATGAAATATTGTAAAATGAAACTCTAAATAAATCTATTAACTATTGAAATGAAACACTCCGCAATCATAAATAAATCTATGAAAAGGAACTACATTATCATAAACATCATTATACATTAATATGAAATAGTAATGATTAATGGAATATTGTTATTGCTATCTAAATGAAATTAAGACTGCAAACCAATTCTAAAAACGTATGAATAAAAGAAAAAGATATGTGAATGCAAAACCTTCTCTGTTTGCAGGGGCCCTCCACGAATAGACAGTCATAAAACTTCAATCGAACAGTCAGCTATGCATTGGAAATTCAAGGGATTTTCTTCATTAACAAAGTAAAAATAGAGTTTCAAAATATCACTGTCGCATACATGAAATCAACCTCCCATTCATGTTTGTTGCATAGTATTTGTAAAAGCCCGTGTCAATAATTGTTTGAGGCTTGTATGCCTACCTTAGCTAACAAAATTCTAAGAAAAACTTCTAAAGAATACTGAGATATTGTTTCTCATGATTTTCTATTTGACAAAGAAAATCGTGAAGCGTAGGATTTTCAAACTCTTGCTCGCTTGTTCATCAACCACGTTGAATTTATCCTTTGACCACACAATTGAACAATCCTTTTGATGATCTAGTTCAGATGAATAGGAGGAAAACATTAAAGGGATCATCTCCACCTGCCCAGATCTCTCTCCTCTTAGTTGGCACCTCTGATCCTAGTAAAACATGGAATTGGCTATAGAAACAGTGATTAGTTGCAGAATCATGCGAATTCGGTAGCCAATACAAATATTAACTCAATAATAAGAAATGTTATGAAATATGAAAGATACGACAATTGAATACCTTACCATGTCCAAAACCTTGTAGTTTGATGCCTATTGAGTTGATGATGATGGTCAAGGAAAGGAAAAATAAGTAAGGGAGAGTGTCAAAATGAAGCAATCATGAGGCTCAACAATTGCTTCAAGAGTTGTGCCAAACATAGGAAAACTCCTCAAATGTAACAATGTGGACCATTGGATTCCCCTGTAGTCATTCTTGGCCTTGATTGTTGATGTCTCATACTCCTTTGTGACTAATTATGTATATACTTCATGCTTCAGGGTCGAGAATTGAAAGGAATCCAACAAATCCGACAAGTTGGCTACAACAGTGGCTTCTAGATTTCTTCTGGTGTTTGTCACAATGACCCTTTCTCTGATGCATGCAGGAGATTTGAGTTCATCTAGAAAATGTTTTTTTTCTCACTTGTACAATATTTTTCTAAATTTTATCGTAAGTTAGATTGTATGTAACCATGACCATACCATTGTCGAGAGGAACAATTTTCTCTTCGTTGCTTGGAGCTTGCTCCACTATTGGAGGAGGGGGAGACTAAATGGTGACGAGTTGAGTGCTCAACATAAGGTCAACATATTGGTTCAACGGCTCTGGTTCCACCTCCATGTCTTGAATTACAATCATTTCTTCAATTTCTTGAGCAAGTTCCTTCTCCTGTAACTGTATGCTCTCCTCTTCTAGTAGTAGGTTATGCTATTGTTCTTAAGCATATTTCTGTGTTGATTCTTCTTCTTCCATCTTCCTCCTTTCTTCTTCTTCTCTTTTATGTCTTTCTTCTTCTTTTTGTTTCTACCTTTCTTCTTCTAATATTTTTTGCTCATGTTCCTCCTTGTAATTATGTTCTTCTTCCTGCTTCCTCTGTTTCCTCCTCTTTTATGCTACTATGGCCTCTTTCAGGATGATTGGGTTTACTTTCATCTTGCAGATTTTCTCTTCCGCTGGGCTATGTGCAACCTTCCTCTTTCCCTTCTCGTGTGCTGGGTTGAGCTTCCATGCTTGTTATGTGATTAGGTGTTCAAATTTTAGCTGAAAAATGAAAGTTCCCCAAAAGTATTGAAAATGGTGTCAAGTCGAAGTTCTCATAGTCCTAAATCCAACGACATTCATTTCACCTCAATCCGACACCTTATGCTCAAGTTATCGCATGTTGACAGTTTGGCCTAACAACTAAAATTTTAGCAGGTCTGTTGACTCAGAAGTTCATTAGGTGACCGTATGATGACTCAATAGAGTGGTTGTGCACACTCAGGCCAATGATAGACAAACAAGTGGCCTCATTTGATTTGTGTCTAATCGCGAAATATGATTGGTTGATGGATTGTTTTGGTGGACCAATGATTGGGTGCCACGTGACCCAATTATGGGTTGCCATGTAGCACCCAAGGAGTGAACAAAATTTTGTTAAGGTTGGCTATCCCCAACTGGGTTTGAACTGGTGACCTCGTGGGAAACAATGCAACGCTCTACCATTACGATGTTGGTGGCTCTTGTTAATAATAAAGGTGAATTTCTATTTAAACTTTCCGAAATTCATGTTTGGGGGTTGGGGTCGAGGCTAAGGCCCTGGCCCCCGGTCACTGTACGCATCACAAAATCAAAACCCTCGATGTATCAACCAAGGGCTGGGGGCTTAGCCAAAGCCTGAGGTCACATAACCTAGTATAGAACTATAGGGCTAGGCGTGACGAGCATTACCAAGTGAGGGGACTAACGTTTAGCCCTAGTCCAGGGCACATGGTAATACATAGGACTGTGGTGTGAGCAAAGGGAGCTAAAGTGATAGGCATGAGAATTCGGGGGCCAACCCCGAGTCTTATGCAACAGTTTGGATTGTGGCCCAATAGTTAAGGGGCTAGGTCGGCAGGGGCAGACATTAAGGCCCAATTCGTGACCTTATGGGCCCATGTGGCCCGATTTTCATCCTTAAGGGTTATTGGGCAATTTAATCGTCCAAAAAAATGCATCAACGGAGGGTGAAAATGTCTCTCCATTAGAAAAAACAAGGAAAATTTTTAGGATAGTTAGACTTTCGGCCCGATTTTTAGGACAGTTAACAATAAAACTCATGGGAGAGCTTCGAGAGCCATATCGTATGGAGGTTTTGGCCAAATTGAGCTCAAGAAGAGTCCACTTAGAGGATTTTTGGATATTATGGATCCAATGGTGACCTCTAATTTTTTATTTAAGCACAGTTAAGGAGTATTTTTTCAAGTTGAAGACCAAGGGTGTATGGATCAATCAGGTTTTTGAAGGAGTTTTGGAGGGTGTTTGAGAATGGAGAAGGCCTTGTAGGGGTTTTATCACCTTCAAAAGTGTACTGAATCAAGTTTTACTTGCAGGGATTAGCTTAGGTTTACTTTTCTCATTATGTCATTTTGAGGGAAGTTTTGTTTATGCTCTTCAATGTGGAATTAAAGTGCTCATATTCTCATGTAAGTTCATTTTAGTTGGAGTATAGAATCTTTGTATGAAATGACTTATATTGTTGCTTTATGTGAGAGTTCTTTGTAGGAGAACATTACCTTGTAGGGGTAATAGACACATGTTTTCATCAGCAAAATTTTATGTACTCCCATTTACACTAAATATATGGAGCAATCTAGCAATGTTGGCGGGCCTGAAGATGTAGCCCAGGAGGGGTGAAATCCATCAACAAATTATTTTTTATGCTCTTCATGATGGTTGTATGGGTTATGTGCTATTATGTTGCTTATTTTAAGTTTACATGTGAAGATTAACTCATGACTTGAAGAGACATTGGAAAAACCTGTTTTTGTGTCAAGACCCATTATTACCTTGAAAAGCGTCAGAACGATCTTTGTATATTTGTTTGTTTGATTATGGAGAATAGGAAAAAGAAACCTCCTCCATTTTTGGATCAAATGGTATCAGAGCCTCATCTGACCAAGTTGTAAGAATGGGCAAAAATAGTCTCCAAGAGCTAGAGGAGTTGAATTTGACTCTTCGTATGTAGAACATTGAGTTGAGAAGAATGCTAGAATGGGCTGAAAAGGAGAGGAGGCATATGCACCTTCAGTTGTAGCATGTGTTTGAAGAATAAGTTATGGAAAGCTATAGTCACGTGACAACAAAAGAAACTTCCAAAATGAAACCAGTATGTGGTCATGGTTCAAACAGTGGTTATGGACCATATGAGGAAGATGATGCATGTGAATTTTCCAAGCATCTTCAAGATTCTCACCATATATCAGTTGATAAGAGTGGATGGCTAGGGTCATTTGCAATGTCGTCGTCATCATTAGACACTGAAAAGATGAATGGAAAGTTTAAGGAGGTAATAAGCATTTCAAGTACAATTCATTTTGTTTATGTGCATAACATCTCTTTTGCAACATTTGAGCAACATACCAAAGGTATTGGTATGAAGTTTCTTTCCAAGATGGGTTATCAAGGAGGAGACCTTGGCACAAATGGACAAAGTATAGCCAATCCAATCATGGTTGAGGAGAGAGCAAAATATCAAGGATTGGGATATGGTCAAAGGTAGTTTGGAGAATGCTCTAAACGGTTTGAGGCACATCAACCATTTGAGGATGACATGTCACCACCACCTTGTGACAATGTTAATTTGTATCCCAAGCGAGATGAATGCTTGAAGAGACCATGTATGTCATCGTCCACTCCACTCTGTCAAAGCATCATCCCTAGAGACACGCATAATCCTCATGGGAGTTTTCCAATGCATGGTAATTTTGAATACTTGTGGAATAAATACCCTTGTACTTTATATCATGAATTTGACCATTGTGTGATTGTTTTTTAGCAACACATGATAATGGTTAAAACAATGGATAAAATTCTAGGCATTAAACATAATGGTTCTCCTTCGCATGAGAGGACTTCTTTATCGGCAAGAAAGATAAATTTATTTTGTACCCATTGCATGATGCATGGGCATGGAAATGAATGATGTTGGAAATTACATGCCAAGCTTCATTCAAACAAAGGAAAGGAGATTGTGCAATATAATGCAAGGGAAACAAGAGGTGGCAAAGAGGACTCACAACAATCCTAAAGAAACCTTCCAGGCAAAGGTGATGTAAAAAGAGAACCCATAAGCCTAGGAGAGGCAGAGATTGGGTAGACTTGTTTGCAAAGCTTCTGTGTAAATTTGTAATTACTTGATGTTGTTTACCTGTTTGGGTACTTTTGTAAAGTGAAAAATAATAGTCACTATGTGAAACAAGCATGTGTTTTTCACTGATGTTATGTGTTGGCATGTTATAAGTTCACATGTTCAAGGACTTTTGGAATGTACAAGTTTGTCGTCCAAGTTTTTCATGTACTCACTGATGCAAGTATTCAAGATGAAACATGTCGCAAATATAATCTTTGTTTTAAGATTGTACAAAATGAATATGGTTTTGTAGGAAAAGCTAATTATATCATTGAAATTTTGCAGCAATGTACTTTTGTGTACAAGCTCAGTTTGAGGATGGTAAAGAAATATTTATGCTCCTTCTGATTTCCAAGATGGAGTCAAGGTTGTCTTCAACATTTTAACTCTGAGATGAAGTTTTTTTGAGCCATGAAAAGATGATATTAAGGAGAATGTTCAGATTCCACTCATCAATGTTTTTTTTCACACATCAGAGATAATAATTTTTGGCTTGATTCTTAACATGATAGTAGGTCTTCACGAAGAAGATAGGTGAAGTGCCTTGATTGGGGTTTGAAGGGAACCAATTGAAAAGTGAGAATTTTGGATTGAGTTTTTGGGTGATTTTGAGTTTTAGTCTCATTTTATTTACTAGGAGAAGTAAAATTTTGGAGTCCAAAAGTTCCTAGTGGGGAGGTGTGATCAGGTGATCAAATTTTAGCTCAAAAATTAAAGTGACCAGAAAGTATTCTAGCTGGCATCAAGTCGAAGTTCTCATTGTTATGAATCGAACGATGTTCATTTCACTTCAATTCGACAGAATATGTTCAAGTTATCACGTGTTGACTGTTTGGCCCAACAAATAAAATTTTAGCAAGTCTGTTGATTGGGCAGTTCACTGGGTGACCATACGATGACTCAATAGGTTGATTGTGCACCCTTAGGCCAATGAAAGAATGATAAGTGGCCTCATTTGATTGGTGCATGTTGGTGAAATCTGATTGGTTGATGGCTTGTTTTGATGGACCAATGATTGGGTGCCACATGGCCCAATCATGGGTTGCCATGTGGCACCCTGGGAGTGAATTTTTTTTTGTTAAGGCCAAGCTAGCCTCAATCAGGTTTGAACCGATGACCTCATGGAAAATAGTGCAGTGTTCAACCATTGCACTTTTCATGTTCTTGTTAACCATTGTAGCAAATTGCTATTTAAAATTTCTGAAATTCAAGTTTGGGGGTTGGGGTCAGGGCTAAGCCCCTAGCCCCCGGTCACTGCACGCATCACAAGACCACATCCCACGGTGGAAAAACTAAGGGATAAGGGCTTAGCCCTAGCGTGACGTCACATAACCCAGCATAGAACTAGAGGCAGAGCATTATGAGCGTTGACAGGTGAGGGGGCTAAGATTTAGCCCTAGTCTAGGGCACACGGTAATGCACAGGACCATGGCACGAGAAAAGGGAACCAAAGTGATGGGCCGTAGGATTCAGGGGCCAGCCCCAGGTCTTATGGAGTAGTTGGAACCATGGCCCGACTGTTGAGGGGCTACGCTGGCGGGGGTGGGTGTTAAGGCCCAGCCCGCGGCATTATGGGCCCATGTGGCCTACTTTTTTGCCCTTAAGGGTTATTGGGCAATCTAATCATCCAACAAAATGCATTGGTCGAGGATGAAAATGTCACTCCATTAGCAAAAAATAGGGAAGATTTGTAGGATAGTTAGACTGTTGGTCCGATTTGTAGGACAATTAAGAGTAAAACTCATGGGAGAGCTTGGGGAGTCATATCTTTTGGAGTTTTTGGCCAAATTAAGCTCAACAACAGTCCACTTAAGGGTTTTTAGATATTCTAGATCCAATGGAGACCTTTAATTTCTGATTTGAGCACATATAAGGAGTCATTTTACAGGTTCAAGACCAAGGGTGTATGGATCACTCAGGTTTTTGAAGCAGTTTTGGAAGGTGTTTGAGAATGGAGAAGGCCTTGTATGGGTTTTCTCACCTTTAGAAGTCTACTGTAGTAGTTGTTACTTGCAAGGATCAACTTCGGTTTACTTTTCTAATTATGTCATGTAGAGGTAAGTTTTGTTTATGCTATTCAATGTGGAATTGAAGTGCTCATATGCTCATGTAAGCTCATTTCAGTTGGAGTATAGGATCTTTGTAGAATATGCCTTGTATTGATGCTTTATGTGAGAGTTCTTTACAGGAGAACATTACCTTGTAGGGGTAATAGCCACATATTTTCATCAACAAACTTTTATATACTCCCTTTTATACTGAATATATCGAGCAGTCTAGCTATGTTGGTAGGCCAGGAGACGTAGCCCAAGAGGGGTGAACTCCATCAACAAATTCTTTGTTATGCTCTTCATGATGGTTATATGGGTTATATTCTATTATGTTGCATATTTTAAGTTTACATGCGAAGACTAACTCATGACTTGAAGAGACATTGTAAGAACATGTTTTTGTGTCAAGACCCATTATTACCTTGCAAAGCGTCAGAACTATCCTTGTTTATTTGTTTGTTTGATTTGTTAAGAAATTTACAGTAGAGAGATAAAATATTACTGAGATCTACCAAGATTTACAGAGAGGAATAATAAAATAACCAACAAAAATACACATAAATATTATACACATAATATTTATCCAAGAAAACCCCAAATTTGGGGAAAAACCCAACCCAATGAGATCTCATTAGCATTGGCAAAAATCCTAGCCAATCCGGCCAAGTGAGCCTTCACCACTCACCTCCAGGCCTTCATTACAATGAAGTGTTCCAAACCTTTTATAGTATCCATTACATGCAATACCATGAACCATAATACCATGAGTATGACATGGTTGTTAGACTTGGTGAAGGTTGATTTCAAATTAATAAACATGATGTCTTGATATTTGGAATGTGAGACTGACATGTGTGCCCAGTTGCAAGGAAACATGATTTCTATTGGCTTGACAAGGTAATAGTTGATGTGTTGATATAATTAATATCATGTGCCCAAAACCACTACTGTTTAACCAGGTCAACCTTGACTCAAACCTCGAGCCAATTTTACCCAACAATTACCCCCTTAAACTTGACTTGGGGTTCCTTAACTAAATCCAGCCAAATCCTGCTAAGTGAGACAATCCTGCTCACTCTAGCCCTTACCCCCTTCAAGTTTTTTACCCAGGATTTGTTAACCTGACATCCCCTTATTACCAAGGTCTAACCCAAACTTTACTGGTAATTACCCAGGGGTACACATGCCTTACCAGGTCTTACAACAATATGCCCATTTACATGCAAATTAAAAATTTCACTCCATTATAATCTTTTTTTTGTTTACCCTTGTTGTTGTCTTTGTACATATGACATCAAGGTCCATATAAAAAGAACCCACCTACTGAATTACATGGGTCACCAGCCACTGTAACCGCCAGTTATTTCGGCATCCTTTTTAGGTACATGGTTCATCAATTAATTAATCCATGTGCACATATCCTCCTCATCCACTGAATCTCTCATGACCCAATAGTGTGCAACTTTTCTTCACAATATATGGCTTTTGATCCAGATCTACAAGAAAAACTTAATTATCTCTCTATCTACCAGGCCAATACAAACCCTTGACAACAAAAAATGTCCTTTTGAAGCCAACTTAGCTCTGATACTACTTGTTAAGAAATTTACAGTAGAGAGATAAATTATTACTGAGATTTACTGAGATTTACAGAGAGGAATAATAAAATAACTAGCAAAAATACACATAAATATTATACACATAATATTTATCCAGGAAAACCCCAAATTCGGGGAAAAACTGAACCTAATGAGATCACATTAGCATTGGCCAAAACCCTGGCCAATCCAGCCAAGTGAGCCTTCACCACTCACCTCTAGGCCTTCATTACATTGAATTATTCCTAGCCTTTTATAGGCTCCATTACATGCAATACCACAGATCATAATATGATCGGTACACTATACCATGTTCCCAAAACCACTACTATTTAACCAAGTCAATCTTGACTCAAACCCCGAGTCAATTTTACCCAACATGATTTTGGAGAAGAGGAAAAAGAATCCTCGTCCATTTTCAGATCAATTGGTATCAGAGCCTCATCTGACCAAGTTGCAAAAATGGGAAAAAAGAGCTACCAAGAGCTAGAGGAGATGAATTTATCCATTCGTATGGATAACATTAAGTTGAGAATAATGCTAGAACTGGCTTAAGAGAAGAAGAGGCATATGCACCTTCAACTGTAGCATGTTTTGAACAAGTTGCTGAAAGTTCAACTCCTGTGACAACAAAAGATGCTTCCAAAATGAAACCAGTGTGTGGTCATGGCTTAAAGAGTGGTTATGGACCATATGAGGAAGATGATGCATGCGAATTTTCCAAGCATATTCGAGAGTCTCACCATATTCCATTTGATAAGACTAGGTGGATAGAGTCATCTGCAATGTCGTTGTCATCATCAGAAGTTGAAAATATGAATTCCAAGTTCAAGGAGGTAATAAGAATTTCAAGCAGAATTCCTTCTGTTTATGTGCATAACACCTCTTTTGCAGCATTTGAGTAACATACCAAAGGTATTGGTATGAAGATTATTTCCAAGATGGGTAATGAAGGAGGAGGCCTCGGCTTAAATGGCCAAGGTATCACCAATCCAATCATGGTTGAGGAGAGACCAAAGTATTAGGCATTGCGATATGGTCAAAGGTAGTTTGGAGAATGCTCTAAATGGTTTGAGGAACATCAACCATCTAAGGATGATATGTCACCACCACCTTGTGACAATGTTCATTTGTCGCCCAAGCGAGATGAATGCTTGAAGGGACCATGTATGTCGTCATCCACTTGACTCCGTCAAATCCACAACCCTAGAGACAGGTATAATTCTCATGGGAGTTTTCAAATGCATGGTAATTTTGACAACTTGTGTAATAAGTAACCTTGTGCTTTTTGTGATGCATTTAACCATTGTGTGGTTGTTTGTGAGAAATGCATGATAATGGTTAAAATAATGGATCAGATTCTAGGCATCAAGCATAATGATTCTCCTTCGCATGAGAGGACTTATTTATCGGCAAGCAAGAGAAATTTCTTTTGTAACCATTGCAAGATGCATGGGCATATCAATGAACGATGCTGGAAACTACATCCAGAGTGTCATTGAAATAGAGGAAAGGAGATTGTGAAACATAATGCAAGGGAAAAAAGAGGTGGCAAGGAGGACTTGAAACAATCCTAAAGCAACCTTTAAGGCAAATATGATGCAAAAGGAGAACCCATAAGCCTAGGAGAGGCAGAGATTGGGTAGACGTGTTTGTAAAGTTGCTTTATAAATTTGTAATTACTTGTTGTTGTTTACCTGTGTGGGTGCTTTTGTAAAGTGAAAAATAATACACTATGTGCAAAAAGTATGTGTATTTCATTGATGTTATGTATTGGCTTGTGATAAGTCCACATGTTCAAGGAATTTTGGAATGTACAAGTTTGTTGTCCAAGCTTGTATAAAGTTTGTAATGTACTCACCGATGCAAGCATTCAAGATGAAACTTGTTGTGAATAGAATCTTTATTTCAATATTGTATAAGATGACTATGTTTTTGTAGGAAAGGCCAATTATATCATTGAAATTTTGAAGCAATGTACTTTCTTGTGCATGCTTAGTTTGAGGATGGTAAAGCGAGTTTTATGTTGCTTCTTATTTCCAAGATGGAGTCAAGTTTGTCTTCAATAGTTTAACTTCAAGATGAAATTTTTTTAAGCCATGTAAAGATGAGATTAAAGATAATTTTTAAATTCCCCTCATCAGTGTTTTTGTTCTTGCGTCAGAGATAAGATTTTCTGGCTTGATTCTTAACAGAACAGTAGGTCTTCATGAAGAAGATAGGTGAAGTGCCTTGATTAGCACTTGAAGGGCACCAATTGAATAGTAAGCATTTTGGATTGAGTTTTTGGGTGATCTTGAGTTTCAACCTCATTTATTTACTAGGAGAAGTAAACTTTTGGATTCCAAAAGTTCCTAGTGGGGAGGTGTGATTAGGTGATCAAATTTTAGCTCAAAAATGAAAGTTCCTAGAAAGTCTTAAAATTCGCATCAAGTCATCTTTCTCATCATTCTAAATCCAACAACATTCATTTAACCTCAATCTGAAACCATATGCTCAAGTTATCACGTGTTGACCGTTTGGCCGAACAACTAAACTTTTAGCAGGTCTATTGACTAGGCAATTGACTGAATGGTCGTACGATGACTTAGCAGGTTGACTGTGCACCCTCAAGCCAATGACATAATGACAAGTGGTATCGTTTGATTGGTGTGTGTTGGCGAAATCTGATTGGTTGATGGCTTGTTTTGGTGGACCAATGATTGGGTGCCACATGGCCTAATCATGGGCTGCCACGTGGCACCCCAAGAGTGAACAAAATTTTGTTAAGGCTGGGCTATCCCCAACCAGATTTAAACTGGTGACTTCATGGAAAACAATGCAGTGCTATTCCATCTTGCTGTTGGTGATTTTTGTTAACCATAGTGGCAAATTTCTATTTAAATTTTCTAAAATTCATGTTTGGGGGTTGGAGCCAGGGCTAAGCCCCTAGCCCCCAGTCACTTGTTATTTTCTTGTGAAACTGACTGGTTCGTAGGACTTGGAGGCATTGTAACAGTTCTTCATCTATTCCTCCTTATGCGTGTAAAATATCCCTCTTGGCCACTGAAAATGAATCTTCACAAATTGTTCCTTACAAACATTCCTAGGATCTTACTGATTAAAGTCCAAATGACCAAATGTGAATTTATCTATCTCCTTTCCTTCGGTCTCAACAACCTTTAGATTCTTGATCTCGTACATTTCGATTTGCAAAGGAAGAGAGGGCCAAGGTGCTTTCTTATTCCTAAGAAAAACTCTTGATAACCCTGTGGAAATATGATAGGGAACTTCTTGCATGACCAACTTGTCAATGGCATACCTCGGTAAAATATGTGGAGACTTATGACCGCCAAACATTCAGAGGTAAGTGCCATCCGGTGAGGCAAACTAATCTACTAGTTTTGACACTTCTTCCGTTGCCTCACGGGACATGCAAGGTGGGTCTTCCTCAAAGATCAACTTGTACAGTGGAACGAGGAAATGATCAGTCAAATTTTCCATTATTCCCTTGAAGTTGCATTTTGAAAGTAGCTTGCAGTAAATATGCATGACAATTTCTCATGGTGACTAGGTCCAATTCATGCCAGGGAATGAATTCTGAGCACAGATTGCATCCAGCAAATAGGCAGACATGTTGAATTTGGCCTGGCTACCCTTGAGAGGGTTCTTATCATTTGTCACATGAATTCTCAACTATTGAGAAAACATATCCGACAAATTGAACGGTTTCATCTATAAGTTTTAACCCTATACAGAAATTACCTTGCAAGAAAATTCTTAAAATATAAAAATAAACAATGGCGAGAGCATAAAAGAAATATACATATAGATTTTCCCTTGGATCTTGTTGTGCTATACAACAACCCTCCCCATTTCAAAATTTTTATATAAAACTTTAACAAGAAATGGGTCCCCTTTTAGAACTTAGATAAAATCAATAAAACTTTTGAAAAATCAATATTAGTAATGAGTATTTTGCTTTTAGAATAAGTTCAATAACAATCACAATTTTGCAAAATCTATAAAACACATGAAAATCCTTATGAAAAGGTCCAATCCGATTTAAATATTAAACAAGACCTTGTCATAAAACAAGTATAAATGAATGTGTCGCATCCTTTGTTTAAAAGATAGACTTAAAATGTTCCATTAACATTCGCTGATGCGATAATGCCATCGGAAAGCGCATATTGCAACTTCTCAAGGAATCATTCCAAGGGGACATTCAAATCCTCTAATGCGATAAGCCGATCGCAATCGGCCATCACTGAAAGTAGGAAACACATAACAAATTCCCATTTGGAAACCACCGATGCGATTTCATTATTGGATAGCTTGCTTTTCAATAAAGGTGAAATACAATCATTAAACGAATGTTTGTGGGTCTAAATTGTAAATCAATTATAAATAAAAATCAAACGATATATTGATTTATTAGAGTTATCCCACTCTCCATCTATCGCAATTGGAACTTTACAGAGAAAACACTTAAGCATAACGTTTATACCTCTCGATCTGCAATATGTGATTATAGCTGATCGAGAAGTTACAATATTCATTTTTAAAGGATCATTATCAAGATTTGTGATGCGACATATCATTATGGCATTTAAGTGTCACATTGGAAGTTATAGAAAATCATTAATTGAGTAGTTATGGTTGAATCCTTCAAAGGATTTCATCCGTGGTAGCGTAATATATCAAAATCCATATTACCCATTGCGCTTTATTGCCGTTAATATTATATACTGTGTATTAGATTTGAACAATTATTTCCTCTATTACATTCTTCAATTTCGTTTTGCAGAGAAAGTCTGAATTCATGAATCCAGTGAAAAAGATGAAGAAATCAAAGAAAGCAAAGTTTCATGTCATAACCAAAGATGAACCAGTAAAGAAGGTATTGATAGCTGATACTACCTACCTCGGTCTGGGCAAGGCTTCATGGGAAAGCATATATAATTTACTGGAAGCTGAGGATCCATAAGAAATAGAAGAAGAAAGAGGAACAATAGATTCCACTGACAAATCAAAGAGTACTCTTAAGGATTTAGCCAGCTCTTTCTTTCACTGAATAGTAGCCCATGCCAAAATATTACCCTACAATGACTTGGTCAGATCGGTAATTGAGAGTATCAACATAACAGACAAAGTTTTCTTTACGGCCGATGGAAGGATGTACGGGTCATTTAGGGTTGAAGATATCAAAAATATGTACCATTTTCCGGAACCACAAAAGTATTACAACAAGGAATTTTTGGAAGCCTTCACCAAGGAAAATGACGTGGAGTCAGACCCCATCAAGCAGTGGAGGTATTACCCAAACAAACATAAGCATGAATCATTGGGTATGCACTCCGTAGACTCCTTAGCATCTCCTTACTGCTATGCTGGTGCTATGATATGTAGACTCTTTGGAGTCTCTGATTCAGCTAGGTTTTCTATAGAAATGGTGCCTTTAATGGAAGTAGCAGTTAACTCTTACATCATAGATTGGGCAACCATTTTATCTGATAAAATGGCCAACCAAATCCTTGATTATAGAAGAAACAGGTTTGTGACTACTCGGGTAATACCCCCATTTTATATGAGTGCCTATATCATGGACACCATCTATTTCAATTCTAATTAACCCATTTTAGGTTGGAAATGGACTCCACAAGACCCAACCCCCATTCATATCTATCATAAGGATTTGTGGAAAGCCCATTATAAAAACCATATTTATAGAATCTGTCATGGGTTTGTCTTGCCTGTTCATTATGCTATTCAATAAACCTTCTCCTCAGTTGTCTGATGAAGCCAGTGTCGACCTAACATCAATTGGTAGTTGGTTCGGTGAAGAAAAGTTCACCTACTTCAGACTTTTTGGCAGCACTATTGATCCACATGTCCTCCCCTTATGCATTCCTGATAAACTATTTTCCAGGGAAATAGCATATCAGATAACAGAAGTAGAGATTTCTAGGAACCTAAAGGAGTCCAAAAAACAAATGTGGCCTTCATTCCCCCTTTGATGTCGTACTTACACACTACATGACTTCAAACATGCAGAGAAGGAAGCTGAGAAAATTAAAATGTTAAAGTTAGCAGTCATTCCAAAGAGGCAGTATGATCCAAAATCAGTGGCCTACAACTTCACCTCTCATGTCAAACTTTCCAAGTTTGAACATGAGAAGGATGATTATGATGATTTGTTCACTTCAGCTGAATTATTTTCTCAAGTGAAACATCTAGCAAAAATAAGATTGGGAGCAGAGAGATTAGAGGAATTTTTGAAGTTCAAGACACAGAGGTTGCAAACACTACCTCTGAACTTGTTAAATACTACCTCTATGATACCACATTAAGGCCACAGTGAAGAAAAAACTACTGAAAAGACTCCTAAAAAGGAGAAGAAACCTCAAAGGAAGAAAATTCCTGAGAAGGAGCACACAAATGAGGGGACCAGTGAGATCCTTGATACTCATATAAATATTGATCCGACTTTAATCAAGGAATGGGAGCAGTTCGATCTAATCATCAAGAACCCGAATGACTCCCAAACGCTCACTACACCAAAATCGCCAGTAGCACAAAAGCTTGAGGTTACTAATGTTTCAATTGAAGGGATAAGTGACATACCCAAGATTCAACACGATATAGAAATCATTCCCGAAAATCCCACAGAGGAGATTATACTAAAAATAGAAGAAATACCACCCCTAGATGTATTCTACAGTCCGAAGCACAGGGTTGTGGTGATCAAGAACCTCTTTCAACTCTTCATGCCGAGATGATGAATGTGGTATGGAAAGCAGAAGTTAATCCTTCTGAGGATTTAACTAAATTATCTCAGGATGCAAGCGCTTATATAGCTGCAACCATGGATAAAGCCTCAGAAGTCAGCCAACTAATCAAGGAAAAGGATCAGAGGATCACCCAACTTGAGATGCAATCGACAGAAGAACAACAAAGAATTAGTTAGCTTGAACAACAGCTAGCAAAGTAGAGACAACAAAATGAGCAACTAAAAGAGCAGTTGAATCTGGAGAAACAGAAGATTGATAAGCAGGCTCTCCAGAAACAACAGAAGTTGTCTCAAGAACTAAGCAGGCTTCAGATGGCAATTGAGTAGGAAAAGAAGGCCAAGGAAGATCAAATTGCACAACTGCGATTACAAATAGAAAATTACAATGGTTATCCACATATTAGTGAATTCAGAAAAGAAGCCTTGGAGATAACTTCCATAATATATCTTTGGCTGAACCATTATGCGATATCTCTGCATCACTGATTGAGAAGGTAGTTGACACCAGACTAGAATTGGAAAAAGTAGATGAAAGGATAACAAATTTTCTCTCTTGGCAAAATTCTAGAGAAGGAATGGCTGCTAATCTGCCAAAAATACAAGAATTGCACAAGGAAATCTTGTTTTCAGAATGGGAGTCACAACTAATGAAAGTTGAAAGAGCAACTTCTAAATCTAGAGCTGCAATGAATGGTGTAATCAAATTAGTAAATAACAGTTTACATATGTCTAATTTGATCTCCAATTTCTCTCCAGGTAAACTCCTGAAAGCAAAAGCAAGCGGAGAAAAACAGATCGGAGAATTGCAAAACTTGACATGGGATGCATTCTGGTTTTTTCTATTCAAACCACATAGCAAGAAGATGCCCATGAAATGCCTTTCCGACGTAGTCAAATGCATGGTTCCGAACTCTCCAATGCCACCTACACATCCCAGCTACATTCCAGGATGTGTCAAGCTCCGGAAATCTAGCCAATGTTCGCAATCTATTAGCTACAAGCACAAGAGACGAAGCAGATTCAATGAATTATTTCAATCACTATCGCACTACTATTTTTGTACCAAATCCCATATTTTCATGTTTATAGTTTGAACGGCTCATAGCAAGTTTTATTGTTAGTTAGTTTTATTTTTATTATTTAAGACCCTTTCATGTATTTAGAAAAGGTCCTCAATTTGTATAAAATTTGACTTGGGAAGTTGCACTTCTGTACTTCTAAATTTTTTTTTATCAATAGTGGATCAAGGTTTCACATTTTTATTAAGAAGCTTTTTCAAGACTTGCACTTTTTCATCTTCTGGAGGTTTTCTCAAATAGGAAAGTGGAATCAGAGTGTTGTTTACATCGGAAGGATTCAAATGCATGCGGTACTTCTATCATTGTTTTTGTCTTATTTCTTTATGTGAATGAACATTTCTTAAAAGTTGCTATTGTTGATATATGTATGCTTTTCAAATAATTCTTTATTAAATCATTTCTGAAGATTGAGAATTGTTATATTTCAAAGGATATATGTCAGTGATATATATTGTAATGAATGCGATATGTTTTTATAATTACTTTGTTTAATTTCTTAAACAAAGTAATCATTATATGTGGATGCATCTTTCTATTGATAAGTAAGCCATCTATATGATTATTTATCCTTAGGAATAATCAAAAATCACATTGTTTATAGACTACCTGGGTTATATAAGTATATTTGTATATTTTTGAATTGTAGGATAAAACACTTATCACCTTCGTTACACATTATAAAACAATCACCCATCAGCTCATACATCACTGGGAAACTGGTCCCATTATATCCAATTAGAGCCACAATACCAAACGGAAAAGGAGGTGCACTAAGGTCCAGACCAGGTGGTTATCCCCGATGTTGATGCAAGGATTTTAGAGGCATCGACATTTTTGGCACTAGAAGGAGGGCCATGAACTGCGAATGGCGAGCCAAAAAAATCAATAGCCCATTCTAAGAGTAAATCTCCCTCACCATCTCATCCAACTTCTCCAACACATTCTAAATCTCCCATTTTCAAGCGAGAAGTTGAAAAGACAACACCCACTACTAAAAACTTGAACACACCTGACAATTCTTCTATTGAAACCCCTGAAGTTCAATCTTTGATTCATAAACTTCAAGGGTTTTCAATATGCCAAGAACAGTCTCAGTTATCCCAAGGCAGTGTGACTTCGCAATATATCCATTCTCAGCCTCTTACAAGATTGTAGAGTGAAAAGGTTGGTATCCCACCAACAGAATTTCCTCTGCCTAGTTGAAAAAGAGCTAAGAAGACACCTTTAGAGTCTGACAGTGAGACTCTTTCCTCATCATCATCCATTACATCCAAACCATTGCAAAGTCAACCATCCATTCCCCAACTCCACATCATAGTCCAAAAGGGTACAGGTACTCCGAAATCCTCTACCCAATCACTTTCGACTACTTCTTCACCTTCTTCTGCTGTTAGTTCAACAATTGCACATAATCAACCACAACCAAGGCCATGGACAAATCCATGAGTAGTCGCAATGCCTGCACCGTTGAGTTAATTACCGGCCCATCCTGAAAAGTGGTTGCCGAAGTTTAATCCTAACATTGGGATACTAGCAGAAGAACACATAAACAATTTTATGTTGTCAATAAACTTAAATGGGGTGATAGAAGAAGATGTTGTTGTTAGGATTTTCCCATACACCTTACAAGGAACAGTTGGATCATGGTATTTTTCATTACCACCAGGATCCATTGATAGTTGGAATGCTTTCCAAGAGTAGTTTTTAACTAAGTTTGGAGATGATAGGTCCACATCGATATTAATTAATGATCTCTCCAATCTTAAAATTGAGTCAAGGGAACCTATTAAAGATTTCAACTCGCGATTTAACAAACTCTTAAATAAAATTCCTGCTGCATGTAAGCCTAGTGAAGAAGTCCGAAGCGAATCGTATATTTCTACTTTTCCTTCTAATATAGCCATCTTCGTTCATAGGGTTGCAAAGCCCACCTTAGAAAATAATATGAAGGAAGCAACCACCGTTGAAAAATGTATTATTGCCTTAGAAAAGAAAAATGCTCTTGAAGAAAGAAAGTCCAAAAAATTTACTTTTAAAGATGATTTGAAAAAGAAAGAAACTAAAGATCCATACGATATGGAGGGTTTGCAAAAAGTCCTGAAGACTATGTCTAACGAAATGGTAGAGATAAAAAAACAGGTAGCTGAAACCTCTACTAAAAAACCATTTAGGAATTTCAAAAGAAATGAACCAAAACCACCTAATGCTATATCTAATGCAGAATCAGATCCAGATCCAGATGAAGATGAAGACATAGTTTTATCATCGGAGGAAACAAAAGAAGATGAGATAGTTGAATTTCACGGTATGTGGGACTTCATTTTGCCTAACTCTGATAATGAAAGCGAACAGGAGGCTTTCCCAATAAATACCAGAAGTAAAACCGTTGTAGAGCCTGTTCAAACAAATCTAAAGAAGAAAAATGCAATCCCTACTACTAAAGACAAGGTGCCCATAAAGAAAACTCTAGTTGTGCCTACCCAAAATCAGCCATCATCTTCCAATCCACCCTCATCATCTAAAACATTGGTAGTCTCCAACTCTATGGATTACAACATCATTGAATACATGAAGAAGACTAGAGCAAATATTTCTTTATTTGAGCTTAGTAAGCTCAAACATCAACATAAATTTTTTCTCAAAGAGTTAAATACAATACCTCCTTCTCCTCTTCCAAATGTTGTATTATCCAAGGCGGCTAAAGGATCAGGTAAGCCACGATCAGATAAAGTAGATGCTACTGATGCTGTTTTGATCGGAGATAGATCTAATTCTCATACCCCTCCTTTTCTCTTGACGTATGAGATCTACAATAGAAATCTGAACAACTATCTAATAGATTCAGGGGCTTCATCAAACATAATGCCAGCCTCGGTTTGCTCAAAATTAAACATTGAGCCCTAGAAGTCTGCAGTCCATATTGTTCAGTTAGATCGGACTAAGGTTCAAGTATTAGCATAAATTAATTCAGTTACCATTAGGTTATCAGCTGATCCTAGAGTAGTTAAGAGAATTGATATATTGATTGTTGAAATCCCTGAGTTTTATGGTTTAATTCTAAGCAGGGATTGATCTGAGAAACTCCATGGTTACATTTCTACTGATTGGTCTCACATGTGGCTTCCCTATAAAGGGAAACCAAATTTTAAAATCTATCAGGAGAAACACATGACCCATACTGTAACGGAGTTTGAGCAAGAAAACCAACCAATAGCTTTCAATAACAACATTCTCGGAAATTACTCATCTGAATCATTCTTTGGTAATTTTAATGCTCAATCATCACCTTTTTCTGTTAATAGTTTCACATCACAAATTGAAAATTTCTCTCATACAGATACCTCAAGGTGTGTTACTATTGTAGAAGAACTTGTAAATAAATCTGTAGATAAGCCTGTATTTTGGTCTTTATATTTTGATAGATCAAAATCCAATGACGGTGCAGGAGCAGGATGTATTTTTGTTAGTCCTGAAGGGGAAAAAACTATGCTATCATGCAGACTAGAATTTGAGTGTACCAATAACACTGCAGAGTATGAGGCATTGATTCAAGGGCTCTATAAAGTAATAGGCCTGAAGATTCAATATCTGAAAGTATTTGGTGATTCTAAGATTTTCATTAAACAGGTAAGGAACACTATCCATTGCCTTTCAGGACATCTCAAGCATTCAATCCCTGGTTCAAGACCTCATATCTCATTTTCTAGCATTTACTATTTATCCTATCCCTAGATCTCAGAATGAAACAACTGATTTATTAGCTAATGTTGCTTCAAAGCTCCTTCCATCCGAGGATTATAGTCCTGATAGGTTTTCAATTGAATTAATTTTTAGACCATCTATTCCTGACAATGTCACCAATTGGAGGGTATTTAATCATGACGAAGACATTTTAAATTTCTTAACTTTTGAAAAATCTTATGATGACTAGATTATTGATGAAACTGATCATGATATTCAAATAAAACAAAGACCGAATTAGAATTCTATACCTAAATCTATGGTCAAACTTGAATATCTCTATGATATCAAAGATAGGTTCAAAAAAGTCACTAATTCAAAACTTCAAAGTTCTACTTTGAAGTTTGAATTAGTAAATCTTGGCACTGAGGCCAAAACACAAAATGTTAATCTGGGACTAGGGCTTACTTCAGAAGAAAGATTTGCTTTTATCAGATTGTTAAACAAATATAAAAATGTTTTTGCTTGGAATTATGATGATCTGAGAACATATGATACTTCTATCATACAACACAAAATTCCAATGATTTCCGAGGAGAAACCTGTACAACAAAAATTAAGGAAAATTCACCCAAATCTAGAGAGTCAAATCAAAACAGAGTTGAATAAACTCTTGAAAGCTAAGATAATTTCCCAGGCAGAAATTCTAAATGGGTTTCAAACTTTGTACCTGTTAGGAAAAAGAATGGTGATATTAGGATTTGCATAGATTTCAGAAATATCAATAAGGCATGGCAAAGAGATAATTTCCCACTACCAACAATGGAACAAATACTTCAATTGGTAGCTGGTTCAGAGTTAATGTCTTTTCTAGATGGATTTTATGATATAATCAAATATTGGTAGACCCAGATGACAGACCAAAAACTACATTCATAACCAAATGGGGAACATATGCTTACCAGAAAATGCCTTTTGGTTTGATTAATGTTGGAGCTACTTTCCAAAGAGCAATGGATATAGCCTTCAAAGGTTCGATTAACAGGTCAGTTGTTGTCTATTTAGATGACATAACTGTCTTTTCCAAGAAAAGGGCCAATCATTTACATGATCGAAAACAAATCTTTGAGCGATGTAAAAGGTATGGAATTTCTCTAAATCCCAAAAAGTCAATCTTTGCTCTTAATGAAGGTAAACTCTTAGGGTTTATTGTATCCAAAGATGGCATATATATAGATCCTGATAGAATTAAAGAGATTTATGATATTCCTTTACCACATGACAAGAAATCGATGCAATCATTTTTAGGACAGATAAATTTTGTAAAAATATTTGTTCCTGATTTTTCTCAAATAGTTTTGCCTTTGTAAAAGATGATTAAGAAAAATTTAGTTTTCAAATAGGGGCATAATGAAAAAGAAGCTTTTGAAATGATCAAACAAGAAATTGTTAATGCTCCTGCATTGAATACTCCTAATTTTTCTAGTCATTTTATTTTGTACACTTTAGCCACCGAAACATCTTATGCAGTTGCGTTGACGCAAATCAATGATCAACAAGTTGAAGCACCCATGTCATTTTTCAGTTCTAATTTACAAGGTGCTGAACTCAACTATTCCGAAGTAGAAAAACAAGATTTCACTGTGTTCAAATCTATCAAACACTTTAGACCATTCCTCCTAAAAACACATACAAAAGTAATAGTCCCATTCTCTGCAGTGAGACAATTGCTAGTCCAGAGGGAAGTAGGAGAGAAAAGAGCCAACTGGGTTACAACATTACAAGAGTATGATATAGATATCAAACCAACGAAAATTGTAAGAGGACAAGGTTTTTGCAGGTTATTAGTAGGAGCTTCTAATATTCCAGAACATGAAGATGTAGATAATGCTCTTCAAGTGAACGAGATAAGTATCATGAATTCTGAATCTCAGAATGTAGAATTGGTATTTTATTTGAAAAATGGATATGCTCCTCCTAATTTCAGTTACAAAAACAAATGTGCCTTAAGATTAAAAGAAAAAAACTTCGAAATCATTGATGATGTGTTATTTAGAAGAAATGATGATTCAATTTTGTTAAGATGCCTTGAAAAAACTGAAGCACAAAAAGTTTTGCAGGAATTACACGATGGTCCAGCAGATGGGCATTTAGGAGGTGACACAACAACTCACAAGATAATACACGCTAGATATTATTGGCCCACTTTGTTTAAAGACACCCATGACTATGTAAGGAAATGCAAGATATTCCAAACTGCTAGTGGGATACAAAGGAAACCATCATTTCCTTTACAACCAGTGAGCATTGAGCAACCATTTGAACAATGGGGGCTAGATATCATAGAAGAGATTGTTCCAAATTATTCCAAACAACACATACATCCTTATAGCCACGGATTACCTCACAAAGTGGGTAGAAGCAATTCCTTTAAAGGTAGCCAATTCTGATGTAATCATTGAATTCATTGATCAGTTCATCATTACCAGGTTTGGTGTACGTAAAGCCCTTATTTTTGACAATGTATCTTATTTTTCTGGAAGTACTATACTTGAATTTTCTCTTAAAAGAGGATTTAAATTAAAGTATTCTGCAAACTACTACCCTCAAGGTAATGGTTTGGTAGAATCAACTAATAAGAATCTCATTAAAATTATTAAAAGAACTGTTGATCAGAATCAAAATAATTGGCATAAATCTTTGATATTTGCATTATGGGCAGACCACATAACTCAAAAGGCCTCAATAGGTACTTCTCCATTCAACTTAGTTTATGGGAAAGAAGCCGTAATACGACAAACTTAGCACTTCCATCTCTAGCCCTAATACAATTTATTGAAGAAAATCCTTCTTCCTCTATTCAATTAAGATATGATCAAATCCTTAAATTAGAGGAGGAAATAGAAAAAGCCAAAATCACACATGCAAAACATCAACAGGTCATTAAATCTTCTTTTGCTGCAAGTTCTACCGGCCAATTTTTTTTACAAATTGGTGATCTTGTTTTGAAATGGGACAAAGCACATGAAGACAAAGGTAAACATACCAAATTTCAAAAGATGTGGCTTGGACCATTTCAAATCATCGAGAAGATAGGCTCATCAACGTTTATACTAAAAGATCTATCAGGAAAGAGAGATTATCTTCCTGTCAATGGGCTTATCTTGAAGAAATTGTTTACTTAAGGAGGTAACCCCTTCTTACCTATAAATATTCATTATGCAAGTTTGTTTATTTTAAATTTTTTTGTAGATAATAAGGTTGTAAATAATCTTCCAATGACCTTTTACTATTGGAAAGCCCTTTAAGGAAATATTGTAAATACTTACTTTCAATAGATGGAAACCTTTAAGGAAAAGATTACAGTTTTTAGAAAGATAGATAAAATATGGAACTCTGAGAACCACTTCTAGATTTGTAAAATCTTCACAAACCTTGAAAATATAGTAAATCATTCTAAGTTTTAAAGAGCCAAGAGAGGTTATTTGTAAAAAGTAAAGACTTTTCCAAACTTAGCTTCTACAACTCTAAAATTGTCATCCATAAACTCTTAAGGAGAAATTCATTCACCCCATCCACTAAGTTTATGATTTTTTAGAGTGTAATTTTAAAATATGTCTGATATAAAACATAAGGGGTCTCATCATGACCCTGCTTACCATGATCATAGGGAACTAATTAATTTGACATTACCAATACTGCATATCAAAATAGGGTAATGGCTTACAATCATAAGACAAGGGGTGTCATCACGAGCCAACTTGTTCAGTTCAATTACAACTAGTGAATGGCATTGTCATCAGTTGGCCACCAAACTAGGACAATGGCTTTTTATCTTTAAAAAATTGAAAGAATAGAAAATCAAAAAAATATATGTAAACATATCTTTTTGAATTTAGCTTTCAAAATTTATACTCTTAGATGGATGGGACAATGAATGATTAATGGTTAAAATGTAACCCTGTCGAGACTATAAATGTCTGCTGGCAGTAGAGGCACTACCTGTGACAACAGAGTAAACTTAAAAGCTAAGTTGGAGAAGCCCCCTGCTTTATCTGTATCAACCAATCAAAGCTTGAAGAAGCCCATAATGTTTTTATTTTTAAAGGATTGGAAAATAAATTGTAAAAAATTGTCATTATCTTGAGAGTTAAGTTTTGTTTAACTATTCTTAGATGGTTTTCTTTATCCTCAATGGTTTCCAAACTAAGAAAGTTATAGATATTGCATTATTTCTCAGAGATAACTGTTTCTCCCAATGAATCGCCAATTGTTGTGCTATGCAACAACCCTCCCCATTTCAAATTTTTTATATAAAACTTTAACAAGAAATGGGTCCCCTTTTAGAACTTAGATAAAATCAGTAAAACTTTTGAAAAATAAATATTAGTAATGAGTCTTTTGCTTTTAGAATAAGTTCAATAACAATCGCAACTTTGCAAAATCTATACAACACATGAAAAGCTTTATGAAAAGGTCCGATCCAATTTAAAAATTAAACAAGACCTTGTCATAAAACAAGTATAAATGAATGTGTCGCATCCTTTGTTTAAAAGATAGACTTAAAATGTTCCATTGGCATTCGTCGACGCGATAACGCCATCGAAAAGCACATATCGCAACTTCTCAAGGAGACATTCAAATCCTCATATGCGATAAGCCGATCGCAATCGGCCATCACTAAAAGCAGGAAACACATAATAAAAACCACCGATGCGATTTCATTATTGGAAAGTGCGTTTTTCAATAAAGGTGAAATATAATCATTAAACGAATGTTTGCGGGTCTAAATTATAAATCAATTATAAATAAAAATCAAACAATATATTGATTTATTAGAGTTATCCCGCTCTCCATCTATCGCAATCAGAACTTTATAAAGAAAACACTTAAGGATAACGTTTATACCTCCGGATCTGCGATATGCGATTATCACTTATCGCTGTTCGGGAAGTTAAGATATTCATTTTGAAAGGATCATTATCAAGATTTGTGATGTGACATATCATTATTGAATTTAAGTGTCATGTTGGCAATTACGGAAAATCATTAATTGAGCAGTTATGGTTGAATCCTTCAAAGGATTTCATCCGTGGTAGCGTGATATATCAAAATCCATATTACCCATTACACTTTATTGCCATTAATCTTGTATACTGTGTATTAGCTTTGAACAATTATTTCCTCTATTACATTCTTTTGTTTTGTTTTGTAGAGCAAGTCTGAATTCATAAATCCAACGAAAATGACGAAGAAATCAAAGAAAGCAAAGGTTCCCGTCATAACCAAAGATGAACCGGTAAAGAAGGTACTGATAGCTGATACTACCTGCCTCGGTCTGGGCAAGGCTTCATGGGAAAGCATATATAATTTATTGGAAGCCAAGGATCCAGAAGAAATAGAAGAAGAAAGAGGAACAATAGATTCCACTGACAAATCAGGGAGTACTCTTAAGGATTTGGCCAGCTCTTACCTTCACAGAATAGCGGCCTGCACCAAAATATTACCCTACAATGACTTGGTTAGATGGGTAATTGAGAGTATTAGCATAACGGACAGAGCATTCTTTACGACTAATGGAAGGATGTTCGGGTCATTTAGGGTGGAAGATATCAAAAAGATGTACCATTTGCTAGAACCACATAAGCATTACAACAAGGGATTTTTGGAAGCCTTTGCCAACGAAAATAACGTGGAGTTGGACCCCATCAGGCAGTGCAGGCATTACCCAAACAAACACAAGCATGAATCATTGGGTATGTACTTCGTAGACTCCTTAGCATCTCGTTACTGCTATGCTGGTGCTATGATATGTAGACTCTTTGGAGTCTCTGATTCGGCTAGGTTTTCTATAGAAATGGTGCCTTTAATGGAAGCAACAGTTAACTCTTACATCATGGATTGGGAAACCATTTTATCTGATAAAATGGCCAACCAAATCCTTGATTATAGAAGAAACAGGTTTGTGACTACCCGGGTAATACCCCCGTTTTATATGAGTGCCTATATCATGGACACCATCTGTTTTAATTATGATTACCCCATTTTAGGTTGGAAATGGACTCCACAAGACCTAACCCCCATTCATATCTATCATAAGGATTTGTGGAAAGCTCATTATAAAAACCATCTTTATAGAGTCTCTCATGGTTTTGTCTTGCCTGTTCATTATGCTATATTCAATAAACCTGCTCCTTGGTTGTCCGATGAAGCCAGTGTCGACCTAACATCAATTGGTAGTTGGTTCGATGAAGAAACGTTCACCTACATCAAAATTTTTGGCAGCACTACTAATCCACATGTCCTCCCCTTATACATTCCTGATAAACTATTGGCCAAGGAAATAGCTTATCAGATAACAGAAGCAGGGATGTCTAGGAACCTAAAGGAGTCCAAAAAAACAAATGTGGCCTTCATTCCCCCTCCGATGTGGTACTTACACACTGCATGACTTCAAACATGCAGAGAAGGAAGCTGATAAAAATAAAATGTTAAAGTTAGCAGTCATTCCAAAGAGGTAGTATGATCCAAAAGTAGTGGCCTACAACTTCACCTCTCATGTCAAACTTGCCAAGTTTGAACATGAGAAGGATGATTATGATGACTTGTTCACTTCAGCTGAGTTATATTCTCAAGTGAGACATCTAGCAAAAATCAGATTGGGAGCAAAGAGATTAGAGGAACTTTTGAAGTTCAGGACACAAAGGTTGCAAACACTATCTCTAGACTTGTTAAATACTACCTTTATGATACCACATGAAGGCCACAATGAAGAAAAAACTACTGAAAAGACTCCTGAAAAGGAGAAGAAACCTCAAAGGAAGAAAAGTCCCGAGAAGGAGCGGACAAATGAGGGGACCAGTGAGATCCTTGATACTGATATAAATATTGATCCTAATTTAATCAAGGAATGGGAGAAGTTCGATCTAATCATTAGCACCTGAATGACTCCCAAAAGCTCACTACACCAAAATCGCCAGTAGCACAAAAGCTTGAGGTTACTAATGTTTCAATTGAAGGGACAAGTGGCATACCCAAGATTTACCAGGATATAGAAATCATTCCCGAAAATCCCACAGAGGAGATTGTACTAAAAATAGAAGAAATACCACCCCTAGATGTATTCTACAATCTGAAGCACAACGCTGTGGTTAAAAGACAGAGGAAAAAGTGGAAAATTGATCAAGGACCTCTTTCAACTCCTCATGCCGAAATGATGAATGCGGTATGGAAAGAAGAAGTCAATCCTTCTGAGGATTTAATCAAATTATCTCAGTATGCAAGTGCTTATACAATTGCAACCATGGATAAAGCCTTAGAAGTTAGCCAGCTAATCAGGGAAAAGGATCAGAGGATTACCCAACTTGAGATGCAATCGGTAGAAGAACAAAAAAGGATTAGTCAGCTTGAACAACAGCTAGTAGAGCAGAGAAAGAAAAATGAGCAACTAAAAGAGCAGTTGAATCTAAAGAAATAGAAGATTGATAAGCAAGCTCTCCAGAAACAACAGAAGTTGTCTCAAGAACTAAGCAGGCTTCAAATGGTAATTGAGCAGGAAAAGAAGGCCAAGGAAGATCAAATTGCACAACTGCAATTACAAATAGAAAAGTACAATGGTTATCCAGAGATTAGTGAATTCATAAAAGAAGCCTTAGAGATAACCAAGCCTTGTCCCGACAGTTGAATATCCTTTGCCATAATATATCATTGGTTGACCCATTATGCGATATCTCTGCATCACTGATTGAGAAGGCAGTTGACACCAGACTGGAATTGGACAAAGTAGATGAAAGGATAACACATTTTCTCTCTTGGCAAAATTCTAAAGAAGGAATGGTCGCCAATCTGCAAAAAATACAAGAAACGCACAAGGAAATCTTGTTTTCGAAATGGGAGTCACAGCTAATGAAAGCCAAAAGAGCAACTTCTAGAGCCGGAGCTGCAATGAATGGTGTAATTGAATTAGTAAATAACAATTTATATATGTCTAATTTGATCTTCGATTGCTCTCAAGGTAAACTCCCGAAAGCAAAAGCACTGGAACATCATTAGAGATAGGAGCTGGCAAGCAGAGAAAAACAGATCGAAGAAGTGCAAAACTTGACATGCGATGCATTTTGGTTTTTTCTATTCAAGCCACATAGC
Organism: Pinus taeda; assembly: GCA_000404065.3. NCBI lineage: Eukaryota > Viridiplantae > Streptophyta > Pinopsida > Pinales > Pinaceae > Pinus > Pinus taeda. Next base: position 11,241 of record APFE031067904.1, on the reverse strand, counting down.
TAGCAGATGGCCATGAAATGCCTTTCCGATGCAGTCAACTGCATGGTTCCCAAACTCTCTGATGCCACCTACACAGCCTAGCTACTTTCTAGGATGAGTCAACCTCCGAAAATCCAACCAATGCTTGCAATCTATCAACTACAAGCACAAGAGAGGAAGCAGTTTCAACGAATTAGTTCAATCACTATCGCACTGCTATTTTTGTACCAAATCCTAGATTTTCATGTTTACAGTTTGAACAGCTCATAGCGATTTTTGTTGATAGTTAGTTTTTATTTTTATTATTTAAGACCCTTTCATGTATTTAGAAAGGGTCCTCAATTTGTATAAAATTTGACTTGGGAAGTTGCACTTCTGTACTTCTAAATATTTTTTTATCAATAGTGGATCAAGGTTTCACATTTTTATTAAGAAGCTTTTTCAAGACTTTCACTTTTGCATCTTCTGGAGGTTTTCTCAAATAGGAAAGTGGAATCAGAGTGTTGTTTACATCAGAAGGATTCAAATGCATGCGGTACTTATATCACTGTTTTTGTCTTATTTCTCTATGTGAATGAACATTTCTTAAAAGTTTCTATTGTTGATATATGTATGTTTTTCAAATAATTATTTATCATATCATTTCTGAAGATTGAGAATTGTTATATTTCAAAGGATATATGTCAGCGATATATATTGTAATGAATGTGATATGTTTTTATAATTACTTTGTTTAATTTCTTAAACAAAGTAATCATTATATGTGAATGCATCTTTCTATTGATAAGTAAGCCATCTATATGATTATTTACCCTTAGGAATAATCAGAAATCGCATTGTTTATAGACTACCTGGGTTAGATAAGTATATTTGTATATTTTTGAGTTGTAGGATAAAACACTTATCACCTTCGTTACACATTATAAAACAATCACCCATAAACTCATACATCACTAGGGAACTGGTCCCATTATATCCAATCGGAGCCACGATACCAAATGGAAAAGGAGCTGCACTAAGGTCCGAACCGAGTGGTTATCCCCAATGTTGATGCAAGGATTTTAGAGGCATCAACATATACCAAAACCAGGACTACCAGATTGACTTTTCATTATATTCCTTTTAAAGTTAATATATATATATATACATGTCAAAGCTTTCATAAAACTCAATCCATTAACCCTAGATTAGAACATAATCATAGTTCCCTTAACCGAATCTATAAAATGCCATGGGAAAAAAACCATCATGCCTGAAACCATGTGAAAATCAATGCACAGAACCTTGGGTACGTCCGCCCACCGTCTTTGAGTTTTCCCCCCATCCTTGGGTCCGCATAAAAAAATTTCCTAGGGCATTGCCCCGAACCCCATACAGGGGGGATATAACCCCCTTTCAAACCCATAGACAGGGGGGCCTACTAACCCAACCCCTATGACCCCCCCACTATGCCTGGTGCAATGTACAATGCATGTGACTAGTCCTGGAAAGAATATAACAGTCACCCAAGATCAGCATGGGCAGACTGAGGGAGAGGGTACGCATTGCATAGTAGTACTAGCCAAGGATCGGGTTTGAGCCCTGGAAATGTGCAATACGTAGTTGGGGAAGCCAGGGACCATGCATTGTGTAGTATTAAAGGCCAAGCATGAGGCTTAAGCCTTTAAGTTTCGAAATGCACAGTTGAACATGGAAATTGTTGGCCAAGTGATGGGTGGATATTCCCAGGAAGGGGATGGAAAAGTGGCAGATCTGAGTGATAGTTCAAGTAATAGTGCAGATCTAACTAGGACAAGATATCTCAGTGAAAATAAAGTGCATAAAATCAGTATGCAAAAGGAGAAACACACATGCATAAGGAGTCGCCAAAACGATGACCACTAGTGGGAAAAACAAGAACGTTTGTGCTACACTTCTAAAAAGTGAATGACAGACAAAACCAACACTTGTACAAGCTAATATAAGTTAAAAATACAACAACTATGAAAAGAAACAACAAAAACAACACTGAGAGAAGCAAAACAACAAAAAGTGACAGAAAAAGAGACAAAAGATGACAAAAGAAAAACTTATCCAGAAAAGAACCACAAACTCCATTGAAAGATCGTTGATCTCCTTGGGAAAGCTATAGTTCTAGTATCGTATGTGAAACTGACATCTAGGGGCATATATTATATAGATCTAGGACGGTTATGGTTTATGATGCGCATGCCTAAAATCAAGGAAAAGGTGACACTTGGAAAACAATAAAAAATAGTAACTTGTGCCACTACTCGGGAAAGTAATTATCCAGTCCCTATTTTCTAGGAGTTGCCTTTACACTTTTTTCTTCTTTCACTTTTTTCCTTTTCCGAGAGACCGACCATTCACACTGCCAAGAAGGATTGCATAATTCCCAACCATAGGAACTGGGCAACTCCTTGGGTGAGTGAATTACATAGTTTTTTAGGGAAGGGGAAGCTTCTACGCATTTTTTTAGCTCAAGGCAGGCTTGCCCCTAAGGATTGCACAATTTCTAAGCTCAAGGTTGGCTTGCCTCTCAGAACTACACAACTCAGTTCCTCAAGGTTGGTATGCTTTCCAAGATTGCGCAATTTTTGACGAGAAGTCCATCAATGCTGCAAGGTCAATGCAGAAGATGGCTTGTGTTTGAAAAGTTTAGATCGGGATCAAAATAAGGCATCACAAGCCCTACATGAAATGATAAGTCTTTGCATAGCATGAATACTTTACGATAATGAATGATAAGCTATAGTGGACAGATTAGAGGCTCCAAAATCAAAGCATGGGAAAATTTTTGGAGAGTGGTTGTAGCAGCTAAATGGAATGCTAAGTAATAAAATAATTAATATTTTTCATAACACAAACTTTACATATATTTTCATTAAAAAGTACAATAACATTTATCTATTGTTATCTAGAAGCTCATTGAAAAACATGTACTATTTATCCATCCAATTATCAATAAATAGTTAATAAGTGCATAACTCAATAAAAATATGAACTCTATTATTTTCTAAAAATTTGTCAACATGTGAGTTTATTGATGAGCTTAGGTATTGCAACAAGAATGCTGCAACTCCCAGGGCTACCGGCTTTACTTATCAACTTGGGGTTTGTACAAACTTGGAGGTGACAGTGCTATATGCACAAGTAAAAGTGAAGGTCCTGCCTGTTGTCACTGCTCATCTGGCAAGAGACCCAGGGGTTCCAAGCTAGACTTCTATAGGGTCAGAAGAAGCTTAATTCTTTCATGGAAGAAGAGAAAATCTATTCTAATAGAGAGCTACTCTATTACAGTAATGAAGAAAACAACATGTAACACTAAACCACACCATAACCTAACTAACGATCTAAACAACTATGCTAAACAAAATTTCTAAATCAACACTAACCTAATGCTGCTACCTAAGTTGCAGAGGTAAAGAGCAATACTAAGGTGTAAGCAAAGGAACTACACTAAATCTGTTTTCAAGTGAAAGAGAAGTCGGAGATCGAAATTGGTGAAAGGAGGACGTAAGGACACAGTAGTGCATAGGGACCATTGGATTGATCAATGACCAGAAGATGGACGATGGAGATCTTATCGTGGGGGCTTAAGTGAATAGATGGATGAACAGGGTTAACGAACAGGATGAGAAACAAAGATCGTATCGCGAGGAATTAATTGAATGGATGGATGAAAAGGGTAATGAAGTAGATGAATGATAGAGATCTTATCACGGATATTAAGTCAAGAGATGGATGGATAGGATTAATCGGAGGATGGACGGTGGAGATCGTATTGCGGGAAGAAAATGTGCGGAAATGATGGAGTAGGTTTCGAAGGCAGTAAGCAGTTTCTCGCTCGCCCTCGAAGCTGTAAGTTGTATTTCTGAATTTCACGCGATTAGCCTAACTGAGCGACACATAGCATGAGAAAACCACTTTTCTCGTGTGCTCTTGGGCGAATAACGATCATGTAGTAATCCACGCGAGATTGCACGATAGCTGTTGGATCAAGCGGGGCTGATCAACGATGGAGATTGGCCAAGTTAGTTGGTGAGTGGGTGACGCGATAGCCGTCAGATCAGGCGAGGTAGATCGATGGTGGGGGTTTAAAGGGCATAAAGTGTTGAGGTGATGCGATAGCGTCAGATTAGGCGAGGCAGATCGACGGTGGGGATTTATAGCACATAAAGTAGGTAGAAGACGTCATGCGAGGTGGCAGTTGGATAAACTAATGAATCAGACGATGATTGGGCAGGTTTGTTGTGGATTGGATGGTGAGGAAACGATTCATGAAGAATGTGCTGAAAGAGGTTTCAAATGAAAATGATAGAAAAAACCAGCGAGGGTGAACAAGTAACTGCATCAAACAACAAACTCCATAGCTCATGCGAGAACCAGAAACCTATGTTTTTGGGGTTGTTGAAGGGTTTCTTCCTCAAGTCATGGTCCCAAAGGGAGGAGGTGAGGCCAAGACACATGCGGACAACCTTGTGGTGATCTTTTCCTCCTAGCTAACCTGTGAACTGAAAGAAGGCACAAATGGAAGTAAACTAAAGCACAACCGATCTACTCTACACTATTGTAAGTGGAATGCAACTACTTAAGAAAATAAATAGAAAACCATGAATCATCTACGCTATACTGCTGTAATGGAAATGCAACTACTTAAGAAAATGAACAGAACCATAAATCTATGCTAGCATACATGTACAATAAAGAGGAGCTTTGGCTGCTCGAGTTGGGCCCTAACCCAAGAGCTTCAACCCTCTGAGTTAACTCAGTGCTGGATCAAAATAAAACTTATGTTTATTATAAAATCCATGGATTACATAACAAACTGTCACAAGTCTTGCAGCTCAGAAATAAATTAGAGTTTTACAATAAGAATTTGAATCCTACTGAGGTCCTAAGCCTCTCTACTTATACATCTGAAGTCTCCAATGACTTCCTTCCAAATTAGGGAGGCTTGGCTCCCCACTCAAGATAAACTGGTTTATGTCCTTTTCACTTGCTCGACTGTCTTCTAGTCCTCATGATTTGGTTGTTTGCACTCCGAGCTAATGGAGGAATATTTGAATGGAGGGGTAGTAAATGAGGAGGATTTACATCCTATAAGTCCTCTGCCTTGCCCCATTCGAGTTTTGACCAAGGTCTTTGCAACAGTTCCTTGCTTTTATCCTTTATTCTTGCATTACACGCACATTAGACCACAAAGCAAAATGTCCAACTCTAACTCATCTCATAAACAAAGTATAATCAAAAGTATGCAATAAGTTGTGAGAATAGTTGGTTTGACTAAGCTAGGAGGTGAATTAAGGCCAATTAAGGCCCATATAATTACCCAATGATAAGGCTCATCATTTATGCAAAGGGAAAATATATCAAATTTACTAACATCCAATTTCTAACATTTAGCCTTTTTATTGCTCATGATTTAAGAAATTTGAATATTTGTGATGTTCTACTCACTATAAAATGTGATATTGTGCAACACCTTATTTACCTTTGCAAATGTATCAATAATTACATTTACAATCACGAAAAGTGAATAATGAAGTGGGTCTCCAACTATAAAACAATCTTTCAAAGATTTTAGGTTGTTCATCTTTAACAAGATTTTAGAGTTTAAATCACTTGATGGGAGAGCCTTTTCTTGGGAATTTAAATTAAGGAAAAAATATTTTTTTATTGGAATTTATGCTTGTATTTTTTGAATTTTGAAAAAAAAAATTTAAATTTTAACCATCTAAAAAGTTATAACAATAAAATATTATCAACAAATAAATGAAAATAAAACTTAATGCAAAACATAAACGAGTGCTACATAGTAGCTAGTCCTTGCACTTAATTTAAATATAGGTAAATTAGATGGAAAGAGTTGGACACATTAATAATAAATAATTAGATGTTGAAAAGTGGTTAGTAAGAAAGATAATCACTTGGTGAAGGCATAGGGCTATTGATAATTAAATATTTTTTGTTGAAAGATGTCAACAAGAAAAATATGCAAGTCAATATGTCTTAGCATATGTCTAATAGACTAATATGCAAGTTGTGGAATGTTAGACGACTGTAAAAGAAAAATTTTTGGTTGTTGTGAAGGATTAATAAAATGTAGGGGAGCCCATGTCAATATATATGTCTTCTTTGAGAGTTGCCATTGTTGATATTATAACCATTTTTCCTCCTTAATTAGATGATGAAATGTGGTTTGTAAAAAAAATAATAATGTGGTGAAGGCATAGGACCATTGATAATTAAATATTTTTGGTTGAAGGATGTCAACAAGAAAAAATAGGCTAGTCAATATGTCTTAGCTTACGTCTAATAAACTAATATGCAAGTTGTGGAATGTTAGACCACTGTAAAAGAAAGTATTTGGTAGTTGTGAAGGATTAATAAAATGTAGGGGAGCCCATGTCAATATATATGTCTTCTTTGAGAGTTGTCCTTGTTGATATTATAACCATTTTTCCTCCTTTGTTGTCGACAAAAGATGGTTTATGTGATTTCGCCGAAAACTCTCTAAACATTGTTATGGATCACAGAAGTCTAAATTCCTTCATAATATCAATAGTTAACATAAATTATTTTCATATGCTATGTTATTTATACAATAAAAAAATAATTCAAAATAATTTAAATTAATAAATTTAATTCATATTCATTTAATATATTGTATTTAAATTATTAATATGACATAATTAATTTAAATTTAAATTTAGTGTATATACAATGGATATATAGATTAACTATATGAAAATTTTTCATTGATTAAATTTAAATTAAATTTAAATTTTAAATATGAATATTATTATATTAATTTAATATTGAATATAAATATTTATAAATATTTATACAAACTCATTCATTGAACTTGAAATAACAAATTTAATATAGATTATGTTTTTATTATTATTAATTTAGTAATAATATGTAAAATAATTTTAATAATAGGCATAATAATTGTTTTATACAAAAATTTCTCAATTATTGATATTGGAATAAGTTTTTGCAAACAAAAGAGAAAAAGATTGCATAGTATTGCTGCAAATTAAACTCAGTCACTCTTGCAGAACACAATTAATTTTTATGTGCCTCTGACCACTATTTGGATAAGTTGTGAGGCTCTGTGAGGTTAAGGCGATTCCTATTTCCAACTCTACTGCAATATAAATGCAGTCTGACATGCAAGGGAAATAGGAGTTGCCTTGCATTTATATTTCTCTCAAAGTTGACTTTGGCATGTTAGCAGCAAGGCAAACCCCTATTCCCCTTGCATGTCAGAAGCATTTATATTGCAGTAGAGTTGGAAATAGGATTTGCCGTAAGGTTAATTGGACTGTACAGTCATTATTGTATCAGATAATCATTATACGGCAAGTCATATTTCTCAAGCTATCCGGTTATAAATGAACGGCGGGTGTATATACTCACCGTTAGATTTTGTTAAGGCCGAAATAGAACAGTGGACATATACACCGGCCGTTCATTTATGACTGGATAACTTGGGATTTATTGACATCCATCATGTACAATTGAATATCAGTCTATAAATTTTTTGTTTTCTTCTAATTCGTATTCTGCTTTACACATCGCATTTCTAACCATCATTTTTTCATTTATCAAGTGCGTTTTCTCATTTACCAAGTTGTACAACTTCCAGTTGCTTCATAGTGAGGAGCATAGTACGCAAGTCACTCAAGTCACGAATTACAATGCAGTGCCTAATAACAGTAAAGATAAATGTCAAATTTTTTTTTGAAAAAAATAATGTTTTTTTTTTTTTTTTTTTTTAACTTTATAAATCAAAAATATTTTATATTTGTATCGGTCAACTTGAATATCGATTTGGTACCCCGGATAATAACGTGACTAATGTATTCTTACTTAAACTTTTTGCTTATAATGTTGTTTAATCAAATAAATCTTAGTACAATTTTCCAAAATTTAGTCAATTTGTTATGATTTAACTATAACAAGACTGAGAACTTAATATCATGACTACCTTTTTATCTTAATATCAACGACACAATTCACCAATTATCCAAAACCCACTAATTTTTATGAATTTAACTACACACGAAAAGAAAAGTATCTTCTCCAAACATACTTCCCTTTTACTTAATAGTAGGGAAATAACACAAACAATAACTTTCTATTAATTTATTAAGATATATTATTATATATATATATATATATTAGTATTATTAATAATATAATATAATAATATATAGTATATATTATATATATTTAATAACATGCTAGTGATATAGTTTATGGGGGCAAGGTTCAAATTTCAAGTGGGTCAAATGAACAAGAAAAAAAGACATGAAAGTGATATGTTCATTAACTTCCATTTCAAGTGACTTACTAATTTAATTTTAAGGTTATGGGTTATGGTTAAGTTAGACATCAAATTAGTGTATATGATCCTTTTTGTTTGTGGAACAAGGAGACGCTCTTGTTTGTGGGAAGGAGATCCACCTCCATGCAATGATTTGACTACTAAAGTCTACATAAGTGTATATGCTTTACTCCTAAATTTGAACCTGTGACCTCTTACTAGAAAAAATGTTTTCTTAATCATTCATTCCACTTAGACTTGTCGCATATATGTTGTTTTTTATGTCAACAACAATGTCATTAATTTTAAAGATCAACAACATGAGAGACTATTGCAGCGTGCCCTTGATGACAATTTCTTGTGAGTGTCTTAGCTCTAATGAGACAACTAAGTGTCTAGTTGGATATTCCTTGGAGAGACCTTTCCATTGGTATATGGAAATTGATTTAACTTTAATGGAATGGAGATAAATATAAGTTTTAAGTTTGGAAGATTAAACAAGGTTCCTAAAGGCTCATGGTTCTAGTAGGACTACCACGAAACCCAAATGCAATAGAAAAGTCATTAAGAAACTCAATAATGAGCGGGAGCGGCAGGCCGTCAATCCTAGCCCCTGATTATAGGGAATTAAGCTAAAGTGCTTAGATACTTGTTGAACCACCTAGTCCTATCAATGCGTAAACAAGTGAGGGTGGCAAGCGACAATCAACAAGTAGGAGGCAATAGGGTGGAAAGCCCTTGGTTCTAGCCTTTGGTTACAAGGTGTCGGGCTAAAGCACACAGGTGACCACAGGTGACTATTGGCTCGCCAATCCAAATAGGTTTCAAATAGTAGCAACAAGTGACAAGTGGTAAGTGGAAAGTATTGACATAATTTTCGAGGTGATAGGTTGTATGACAGGTGGTAGTCAACACAAACATGACAAGTGATTCAACAAGATGATGTCACAACAAACATGTGGCAATACAAAAGTGTGACACATGTCACTCATATTTGATGATTTTGAGTGCCCAAGTGAGTTAATTTTAGGTGACACGTGGCACCACCCAAAGGATGGCATGTGGCACATTGTTATTGGTACACGCAAACTTGATATGGAAACCATGGATGTCTTGGTATCAAGCCGAAGGATCATTTTTGTAAAGGATTTCAATGTTAATGTAATTTTAGTGAGTCTACAAAAGTGGGGCCATGATCCAGATTTAAACAGGAATGTGAAAAATTACAGATATAACCATAAATACAAAGATGCATTAGAAATAAGACTTCGCTTCATTAATATCAAATACTGAAATATGCTTAGAAACATAATGGAAATAAGACTAGCTTGGGCGATGGTAGCTTATCTCTGAGAAGAGATGTGGTGGCTACATGCCTCTAAACTACGTTACAATCAGGCTCAAAGGCCTATTTATTGTTGAGAAACAATCAAAAACCCTAAACATTCAAAAACCTAACCCTAGGAGATGAAGCGCCAAACTATGGGCCCTGTTTGGGTAAATTGGTACATCAATCCCGGGGTCATAACTTTGGCATACGATCTTTGCTTGACATGCACAATACTTCGTTAGAAAGATATATTCGAGGAATACAACTTTTGAGTGAGAAATATCAATCTACAACCCATGTTGCTCCTGGTTTTCCTAAAAAACGTCGTTTATGGCCTCAAAATGGCTCTAGAAGTTCAGTACCCGAAAAACTGCCAAAAATAGTATATTGTGCTACAAATAAGGAAACTAAAAAATTGAAAGAAACAATAGTGGGGGTCCAAGTGGAATAGGCGGGTGGCCACCAATATCCACCTGGATCATTCCTCTCCCCTTAGGAAGCAATGGTCCCCATTACGTTGAGTTCCTCCATGAGATGAGGAAACTTCTGCTGAACTTGGTCCCTTGTGAGCCACTTGACCTGAGATGAGGAAACTTCTCCTAAACTTGGTCCCTGGTGAGCAACTTGCTCTGGTGAAGGAGTTGGCTTTATTTGGCAACTCGATATAGTTGGATCCTTTGCTGTCGGGTGTTCTTGATCTGTGTGTCCATGATCTGATCAGTTGTGGCTTGTTCCATGCAATTTGGATTTAACTCTGTAGGTGTGAGTTGTTATGCAATCTCTGATGTGTCTGGAAATGGTGGGAAGTATGGTCGAAGGTGGTCCACATTGAACACTGGGTGCAGGCCAAGGAATGGGGGAATGCTGAGCTCAAATGCATTGTCTCCCATAGCCTTAGTAATGGTGTAAGGACCATATCTGAGTGGTCTCAATTTCCGATAGGCTCCAGTGAGGCGTTCCTTTTGCAAATGCAACCAGACTTTGTCGCCCACCTGAAACTTGTGTGGCACCCGATGTTGATCATGTCGCTACTTGTACTTGGCATTTGATTTCTCAAGAATGTCATGGACCTGCTGGCGAATATGTTGGATGCGCTCAATGAAGCTGGTGGCCTTATCTGTTTCGGACTGGACATGAGCTGAATTCATGTGAGTAGCTGCAAGTGGCATCGCCACATCAATGGGGCATAGTGGCTGGAATCCCAACCCCACCTGAAAAGGGCTATGGCCAGTGGAGCTTTGAAGAGCTCGGTTGTAGTTGTGCTGAACATAGGGGAGGCTCTCGTCCCATGTGCGTGGATGCTTTGAGTTATACATGCGCAGAATGTGCACAATCATCCTATTGACAACCTCTGTCTGGCCATCAGTTTGAGGATGGAAGGCTGTGGACTTCGTGAGTTTGGTGTCCAGCACTGACCAGAGACTGGACCAAAATGTGCTGAGAAACCGACTGTCCCGATCTGAGATGATAGTCTGTGGGATCCCAAAGTGCACCCACACTCGTTCGAAGAAGAGTTTAGCAGTGGCTTCTGCTGTGATATTCTTCTTGCAGGCCATCATAATGGCCATCTTTGAGAACCGGTCGACGACCACAA
>APFE031067895.1:63239-119946 GCA_000404065.3 Pinus taeda | reverse complement strand
AACAGCAGGGGGTTCTTCTTCATCAGCTTCAGTGCCACGACGTCCACAGCCACCATCTTCTTCATTACCACCACGTGGAGGCCCACCACCACGTTCTATTCGTGGTGGAAGGAGGAGAGATTAGTAGATATATTCACAATCTACTACTTTTTTGTCATAGATTACTCATTAGACTTGTAGACTTGTGAATTTGAATTTTGAACCTTTTTGGCTTGGCGGTGACCAAGGGACATATTTTGTAAACATTATTATTTGAATTTTGGACATGACAAATGTTGACAGTTGCTCACTTGCTAGATAAATCATAATATGCTCTATGTTTTATGTTTTATAATATGCTTAAATGTTTTATGTTTTATAATATGCTTAAAAAATTGATGTATGTTTGTAATAGCTAGAATATAGATGATTGTTGTACATACTAGTAACTACAATGCAATCATGGATGCCATATCTATCTTGATTTATGCAAAAATATGCATGTTTTCATGTCTTCTACAATTAATTTGGTATTTGGGATGTTTGTTTTGAGTATAAATGCAAAAATATATATATATAGCAGACGCTTCCGTGGACGCTTCGCTTCCTAGATTTTTGGAAAATGACGCTTCCGCGCTCCGCGCTTCCGCTTCGCGCTTCCGCTTCGCTCCCGCTTCGTGCAACATTGCCTGCAACACTTGAAGACATGCAGAAAAATGTAGTTAGTGTTGAGGCAAACCTTTTGGTGAAGAAGTCTAAGATGAAGTCAAAAAGGAAAGTAACCATTAAAGAAGAACCTTCTATGTCATGTGAAGCAAAATTGGACACCTTAGTAAATAACATGGAGAAAATGATTGAGAAGATGACACTATCAGATAGAGTTGCCACAAGAGAACCCCAAGAAGGTCTGCATATTCAGAATCCAAACTTTAGGAGGAAGCAACAAATTCAAATTAAGAAAATTGAACAAAGAGGTCTAGAACAACAACAACAATAGTAGGTGAGACCCCCTTCCTAGCAGAACTATGTACAAGATCAAGATGAGGAAGATGAAGAAGTGCCTAAAGACCAAATCCACTTTTTTTGTGATGGGCAACAAACTGTCTATTTAACTAAGGAAGACCAAGAGTAGTTTGAAAGCCCCTTGACAGAGGAAGAGGATTCGTTATTTACTCAGTCTCAAGATGACATCATGATGGTTGAATTGAAAGAGTATAAAAAGGGTTACCAAAATGATATTATGCGGGTCCAAAAGCAATACAATTTAAGAAGTAAAAATGTTGGAGCGTGTTCTGCAAAGAAAGATGTAGCAGACACCAGTCAGAAAAAGGATGCACCAAGCAACAACGATCAAAGGAAGGATGAATCTTCCAAAGACAACACAGACAAGAAGGATCCAACTCCTAAGGAGACATATAAGATGCAAAATCTTTTTAATTTTGAAGTTGGACTTGCTAAAATTAAAATTTCCATTCCTTTAAGTGAATTATTAAAGAATGATTAGTATAGGATTCAGATTATAAGGGATTTGAAGACTGAGAAGACTTATGATACTGTTAATGTAATTGGTGATCATCTCGCCATCTTATTTGGACCAAAGATTGAAAAAAAGAGTCAATATGGTGAAGTGCATCCTTTCTATGTGAGCCTAAATGTACATGATGCAATCCTTCATAATGTTATGCTGGACTCAGGGGCTTCCCACAACTTGATGCCGGAGCTAATAATGGAGAGGCTTGGGCTTGATGTGACTAACCATACAAGGACTTGTATTCTTTTGTGTGGAAAATTTGTGATAGGTTAACCCGATAATGCAATATAAATCAAAGTAGAATATTATAACCTACTTCTACTATCAATTTGTGGAAGCTTAAAGATCGAGCTGAACAATATAACCAGAAGAAGAAGAATCAATGGCACAATACACATGAAAATACTTTTGGGGAAATCCACAGATAAAAACCCCACACTATTGTATTATCATATATGGTGGAAATACATAGGAATTATACAAAACCTTAGCTCTCACAGCTAGCCAGCTCTCAGTACAATCCTCACAGATGCTCACAGGAAATCTTGGCTTCTCTCCAACCTTCATCTCTGCCCTCCAATCTCCTATTTCCTTGCACTATTCCTTGTGGATGATTAGCCTATTACTAAGTGGAAAACCAAGCCTTCAAAATTGTGCAATCCTCAAGGATGAATCCTTGACTGCATGCATGAGTTTTCTCCATGAGAAAACTCATGCAATTGATAGTACCTGTCCTTGAACATTAAGCTCAACTGGGTCTTTCTCAAAATATACATGCAAGATTTTTTGATGAGGGAATCTTCAGTTAACTGGAGTAGCACTAGTTGAGTGCATTAATGCATCAACTAGTTGTTAACTCACTATTAATTCCTCAAACAGTTTGGAACTAATTTAACTGGTCTTAACTCAGTAAACTGAGTTAACTAATTACAACTCAAATATAACTCGATCTTATCTCCTTAATTTAAGGGATAAATCTTGCATGACTTCAGAAAGACTTCTAACTTGAATTTCTCCAACTAATTAATTTAAAATAAATTAATTAATTATTTCCAAGTCGCTGTTAAGACTAAATTCTATTTAATTCACAATTTAATTCAAGGACAAATTAAATTGGAATATTCTTGTTGCCATATTTCAACACTCCCTCTCAACAAGAAAGGGATTATCTGCCACCCTGATCCTGGCTCTATGGAACTTGAATTTACACTTTGACAATGCCTTTATCAAAATGTCAGCATCTTGCTCCCTTGTCGAAATATACTGCAACAACATGATCCTCCTCACTACACAGTCTCTGAGATGATGATATCGGATGTTAATGTGCTTGGACATATCATGAAATACTGGATTCTTAGAGATTTTGATACAACTTTCATTATCACAATAGATCACAGTTGGATCCATCCTCTGATCAAGCAAACCAACTAGGATTTTCCGCATCCAGATGGCCTCACATGCTGCCTGACTTCCAGCCATGTATTCTGCCTCCGCCGAGTTGAGTGAAACCGACTTTTGCTTCCTGCTGTACCAAGAAACTACCACTGACCCAAGGTTGAAAATCCCTCCTGATGTGCTCTTACGATCTGATGGACTCCCTGCCCAATCTGCATCAGTCAAGCCCTGTAGCTTCACTCCATCTATCCGTCTGTACCATAATCCATACTGAGATGTGTCTCTGAGGTATCTCAATACATGATTTTCCACCTTCTAAAACATCTTGGTAGGCTGAAACATCGCTTGACTCAGCTGGTTCACTGCATAGCAAAAATCTGGTCATGTGTTCATTAAGTACATCAGTGAACCCACAAGTTGCCTATACACAGTAGCCTCTACTACTTCTCTTGAAGTAGCAACCTCCTTCCTCCAATTACCTGTTAGAGGAGTCTGCATGGGCTTGCACTTCTCCATGTGGAATCTCCTAAGTCTCTTGTTGGCATACTTTCCCTAAAACACAAACAACTCCCCATCCTTCTACCACACTTCCATGCCAAGGAATTAATGCATGAGACCCATGTCTTTCATCTCGAATTCACTTGTAAGGTCCTCCTTGCAAGCCACGATCAACTAATCATCACTAGTCATTATGAGATCATCAACATAAAGTACGATGATCAACAACTTACCTTTCACCATGATGTGGTACAGGTTCGCATCCGCTTCACTCTTTGTGAAGCCCAACTGGGTGAACTAGTTGTCTATCCTGGTGTACCAAGCACGAGGTGCTTGCTTTAGCCCATACAACGCTCTCTTGAGTCGACACACATGTGACTCACGATTGAAGGTCTCAAAACCTTCCAGTTGCTCTATGTACACCTCTTCCCCAATCTGGCCATTGAGAAATGCAGTCTTCACGTCCATTTGATGGATCTTCCAACCCATTTGTGCTGATAATGCCAACATAGAACTGATAGATGAGTACCTTGCGACAGGAGAAAAATTTTCATCATAGTCAATCCCCTCGACCTGTGAAAAGCCACGGGCAACAAATCTTTCCTTATGCTTCTCCACACTACCATCAACAGCTTGCTTTACCTTGTAAAGCCAACGAGAACTCACAACTGATTTGTTCTCTGGTCTGGGAACCATGTCCCAAACACTGTTATGAACTATGGAGTCATACTCCTCCACAATAGCATCAACCCAAATCGGCTGCTGCATTGCTTCCTCAAAGGAAGATGGATCGGTCTCAACACATTCCCCAACAAGGGCCATGTATCTAGTGTACCTCTCAGGTGACCTCCTCTGTTTGTGCTGAGAAGATGGTGCTCCCACATTCTCTCTCGCATCCTCCAACAATTTGTCAGCTTCTCTTGTGCGCTTCCGTCCATCTCTGGAAGACTCTACTTGAGTGGATGTCTCCACTCCTGGAACGTCTGCATGCAGCTGCTCTGCATCAGTTTGAGGCTCCTCCTTCTTAGGAACAAATAGTTCCTCCACAGCCTGTAGTTGGAGCTTCCTCTCAGGGGAAACTCACATTGCCTTCTGCTCATCAAACTTGAGATCTCTATGAACCATTGTCCTCCGACTGGTAGGTAAGTACACCCGATAGTTGTGAGGTGTATCAGTGCACCGCACAAATATCTCCAGCTCTGCTGTTGGCTCAAGCTTCTTCCGTTCATCCTTTGTCACATGGAAATATACCAATGAGCCAAAGATCTTGAAGTGACCCACATCTGGTCTCTTACTGGAGAAAGCTTCCTCTGGTGTCTTCATCCCAAGTATGCGATACAGGATTCTATTCTACCAATAGACTGTTGTGTTGCATGCCTCAGCCCACAAATGAAGTGGTAGGCCTTGGTCATGCAGCATTGCCCATGCTTCCCCTACAATAGTTCTATTCTTCCTCTTGGCCACCCCATTCTGCTATGGGTTATGCGATACTTTCAACTCTCATTTAATTCCTTCCACTGCACAGAAGTCCTTAAACTCTTGAGAGACATATTCTCCATCTTTGTCACTTTTCAAGGCCTTGATCTTCTTCCCTGACTCTTTCTCGACCAAATATTTGAACTCACAAAACTTTGTGAAAGTTTGGTCTTTATTCTGCATGAAATAAATCCAACATTTACGAGAATAGTCATCAATGAAAATCACGTAATACCTTTGCTTCGCTATGGATGCTGTCGAGAATGGTCCACACAAATCAGTATGAACTCGCTCTAAGATATCCTCTGCTCAACTGTCTCGATCATGAAAGGAAGACTTGGTGTACTTTCCTAAGGTACAACCTTCGCATGTGTCAACTTGCTGAAGTTTACCTTTGGGAAGTCCTATAGATATCTGTTTCATTATCTTCAAAGCCCCATGATGCAAATGGCCCAACCGCCTATGCCACAACTTGCCAATGTCTTGGCTTTGCACCAATTCTGCTTTCCTACTCAATGCTGCACAATCATCTACCTCTAATTTATAGAGATTCTTCACCCAAATCCCTATCCTCTTGGTCTGACCCGTGGCTATGTGTCTTAGGAACACCTTTCCTTTACTGAAGACAACATCGTAGCCTTTTTCCCTCATCATCGCAACCGATACCAAGTTCTTCTTCAGTCCAGGCACATACATCACATCTGTCAAGGTGAGAGGAGCTCCATGCTCCCTCTGAAAAGTAACTGTGCCCACTCTTGAAACACTATACCTTCTGCCATCACCCATATCTATGTGCATATTGAGGTCTTTCTCCTCCAAGGAACTGAATAAATTTTTATCACTGGTCATGTGGAATGAGGCTCCATTGTCAAGATACCAGACACAACCGATCATCGATGACACCATGCATGTGATGAGGGTAAAGTCCATTTCGAACTGAGAGGCTAATGCCTCACCTTATGATCCTTCTGAGGATCCCTTCTTGGACTTCTTCGATGGGAAATTAGTCGCATAATTTCCCCTCTTGTGACAATTAAAGCATCTTAATTTAGACATGTCACCCTTCTTCCCTCCATGAGAAGAATTTGATTTGAAATGGGAAGCCTTCCCATTCCCTTTCCTTGCCTTACTTGCTAAGGCCAGATTTTCTTCATCATCATTCTTGGATGAAGAACCATCTTGTGTGCTCCTCCTGATCTCCTCCTGCATAAGATCCGACCATAGTCGTTCCCAATCTGGCAGTTTCTCCCTTCCATTCACAGAGTCTTGGTAGTTATTCCAACTTCTTAGAAGGCCAAGGAGAGCAAGGCTCACCATATCATCATCAGAAGTAATTATTCCCACACTACCAAGCTCATCTTTGCAGGTAGTGATCTGTTTTAGATATGTGGAAATAGTATCGCCCTTCTCCATCTTGATTCTTCGAATCTTATCCTTGAGCTCCAATTTCCTCTGGTCGCTACTATTCTAGTAGAGGTCCTTCAATGTCTTCCACATTGAAAATGGAGTATCCTTCCCATGGATACTTGAGACCATATGGTCTCGAACTCCCTCAAGGATGATCCGTCTCGCCTTCGCCACACACTTCTTCCACGCAACCAACTCTTGTGCATTAGTTGAAGCTGGCTTTGGGATTTCTTGATTAATGAATTCCTTCAAGCCATTATCTTCTAATAAAACCTCCATTCTATCTTTCCATGCTATGTAATTCGAATTACCTTCCAAGTCATACTTGTGTCTCAAGCCATAGAACACCATTGGCCAACCTTGAAGTATGATATGAATTCGATTTGCACCTGCAACCCCGAACTTCAAACCTTGAATTCTCTTCTCAGTATACTGTTCACAGTTTTGATACCATGTAGAAAATCTGTGATAGGTTAACTCAATAATGCAATATAAATCAAAGCAGAATACTATAACCTACTTCTACTATCAATTTGCAGAAGCTTAAAGATCGAGATGAATAATATAACTAGAAGAAGAAGAATCAATGGCACAATACACATGAAAATACTTTTGGGGAAATCCACAGATAAAAACCCCACACTATTGTATTATCATACATGGTGGAAATACATAGGAATTATACAAAGCCTTAGGTCTCACAGCTAGCCAACTCTCAGTACAATCCTCACAGATGCTCACAGCCAATCTTGGCTTCTCTCTAGCCTTCCTCTCTGCCCTCCAAGCCCCTATTTGTTAAATTGGAAACTAGGGAAAAACTTCATGTGGGTCATCTTATTCATGGCTAATAATATTTTTATTATATTCCTCTCGTCGAGAGGTGTAGGATTCTAAAGATCATCCGATTCCGATAAGTATTTATGGAGATATGAATTTATTTTGATTATGGAATTATTATCAAGCGAACCTACAACTCATGTAGGCTCTGAAGCCCAACAATCGCATCTATTCAAACATCAACGTTGTGTATAAATACAGGAGGACTTCTCCTCATTTTCACTCACTCATCTCAACACATCTCTCTCTCTCTACTGCGCAGAAAAGAGTCTCTTCTCTACTGCGCAGAAAAGGGTCTCTCTCTCACACATGTGAAGCCGGAAGCTACTGAAACTGAAGCTGCAACTGCAGATCCAAACTTTGACCTGCGTGGACCTGAAGATCTCCTCATAAAAAATGCGTTGTAGGTTCATTTAAACCTCCTTTGAAGGCTGCAACTTTTGGTGGTGGAATCAAGCCAATTCGACGGATGGTTTGCGAGATATCATTTGCCCTAGTTTTGATGATAAAGTCGCTAATGATGAACTTTTGGTGGTGGAATCAAGCCAATTCGACGGATGGTTTGCGAGATATCGTTTGCCCTAGTTTTGATGATAAATTAGCTAATGATGATGCTGCTGATCTAGGGTTTGCTACTACTGATATAAATTAGACTTATTGTACTATTTCTCTCTGCTGAATTACTGAAGATAAAAGAAGATTTGATCAAAGGGTTTCCCCACACATTGTGGGGTTTGTCCCTGGCTAGTCACCACATCTTGTGTCTCTTATCTTGGCTTGTTTTCTGTCGATTGTTTAATGTTGTTTTTGCATCTGCTAATTGGATATTTATCATTTCCCTATAAATTTTATTTGCCTCCGTGTACTTGGGAAAAGTGGACTTATTCACAAAAAGGCGTTTTACCTCATGCTGGAGGTAAAACAAGTTCTCAAAAGTCTGGTATAGGACCTTGCCTGTAGGAATCCCCTTCATAGATGAAGTATTTACCTGATCTCTGGCCACTTCTCTAATTCTTCTGTTGTAGTCCTCTAGCGGCATTAATTTAT
Source organism: Pinus taeda (assembly GCA_000404065.3). Taxonomy (NCBI): domain Eukaryota; kingdom Viridiplantae; phylum Streptophyta; class Pinopsida; order Pinales; family Pinaceae; genus Pinus; species Pinus taeda. Next base: position 111,776 of record APFE031067895.1, on the reverse strand, counting down.
CATTTATTACTAAGGGATTTGGAAGACCCTTTTGCTTCAAAACTTCAAATTTAACCATGAATCTGTCTATAGCTAGTTACATGGTTTGGAAGTTATCCTCCAGGTTTAGCATTAAATTTATTTTGGTGAGCACCCTTTTTACTTTTAGTATTGTACCTATCTTGTCAGGTATCTCCAATTCTTACAATTCATACTTGTTTTTGGAGTTGAGGAAGTGAATGATCCTAGTGGCTTCCTCTGGCATGTCTCCCAGTTCTATTTTCACTCTTTGTATGGCTTATGTAGCCTGCTTCACTAAGTCAATTTACTAAAAAATTACTTAGATGGAAGGTCAAATATTATTGACAGAGTCAATTATATTGGCCCACAATTGTTCCTTGGCTTGGCCAAGTGGTTCCTTCAAAGTCAATTCCTTCTCCAAGCTTTTTATTCTTTCATTCATCTTGGTTGATTTCCACACTTCTTCTTTGTGCATAATCTATGCAAGCTTATAGTCAGTCTCTACACTAGTTACCTTTTCCTTGAGCTTGTTCATTTCAGTGGTCTGAATGGACATGTCTTCCATTGCCTTGACCAATCTACTAGCCTCTTCACCTTGGTAAGCTACTGCTGTTGACCTTGTTGCTGATGTAGACATTGTAGACGCTGGCAGTGTTGTAGCCATTAGAGCTGTAGGAGCTAAGGATGCTGCCAAAGTGGAAGGTACTGTTGTAGTAACTGTTGGGATAATAGTGGTAGGGGAAATCTCTAGACTATCTTGTTTTAACTGTATCAAGCTATCTAACTCCTTTTCCATTTCCTTTAGTTGATAATTCAATTGTAGAAAAAGGTCCATCATCTCCTCCTGATGTGTTTGGCTCTCTAGGACCTATTTTGTTTGTGGGTGCTCTGAATGAGGAAGTTTTAGTTGTTTTTTAAGAGCTACAATGTCCTCATTCTTCTTCTTGATCAGTTTCTTAGCAGCCTTGATGTCATTGAGATCATGTCCTAGATCATTTACCAAGTCCTCCAATGACTTGATCTTGTTGCCCTTGTCCCGTGAGGAGGCCTTTTCAAATTTGTATTGAGTTGTAATGTTGTCTAATGAAATGTGCAACTTATGTGCATCCATGGCCTTTCTTGTCAAGGTAGAGTAGATCATCTTTTCTTCCTGCTTGTGGAATTCAATTTGGTCAATGGGATGAACATCCTTGGCCAACACCTCAAAGTCTATTTTTCTATAGTCAGCTGATGTCTTTGGCTGCTGGACAATTAGCTACATGAAGGATACTTACATTTTTCCTTCTTTGATGTCAAAAGATGACATCAACTTGCTTTGATTTACTAGTGTGTGCTTGAAGTATTGAGCATATGTTTCGACCTTCAACTTCTCCTTTCTCAACTTGATCTCCTTGTATCTATCCTTGATATCCTTTTATTTATCTACTGGTTTGGTGAAAGAAGAAACCTCAACACTGAAATATCTCTCAATAAGCTAAGTGTTTGATGTGGAAGGCTGTTGTGTTTCTCCTGAAACTGTTGTGCCTTTGCTTCTTTCCACCATTGTATTAGTGTCAGTAATTTCCACTGATTCGATGGTGTCCTCCTGTTCAGTTAGAGGATTCATCTTGGGCATCTTCCTGTAATTGATCTTGAACTGCTCATCTGTGGTTTCCATAGTAGAACTGGAACCCTCCTCCCTGTTTCTCTTTGGGTTTCTCTCCTCATTTGCAGGAGTGTTTAAAACATGAGGAATGTTCATTGGTTCTCTTAGATCTGGAAGTTCTCGCAAGAAAGAAATTTCATCAATCCATCTTTCTACATTAATCAATGTATTTTCTACATCCACTACTGTACAATCCATGTCAATTAGAGTGTTTTCCAACCATTCTGATTGGTTGACAAACCTCTCAATGTCTGTACTGGGATGATGGATGAAAGGTCCCAACTTGAATTTGATCCTCAATTTATTTATGACTCCATGAGGGTCATATTGCCACATAAAACTATTTTTGAACTTCATTTGCTACAACATCTTGTCAGCCTCTGGTCTAGCATCTCTAGTATTACGAATGAAGGGGCCCAATTGGTTTTTCATTTTGAATTGGGTTTTCTTCCTAGCTACTAGGAAGTTGACTTCATCAGAATTAATAATCTGCTTAAAATATTCTAGTGCAAATATTCTCATGGGGAGGTATTTGGGCAGTTTGTAAGGGGCAAGTTGGCATCCATAAATTCTTATCTCTGTGTGGTTTTGATATTGATACCAGTCTCCCACCTTACTATTCTTTACCAACTGTAACACCCTTTTGATCTCTTGGCTGATTCTAGGTTGAGGGCTGCTGGTTATTATATTCATGACTGGATGGACAAATGAATAAAAAAAGTCCTTATAAGTGAATGTAGTGGAGTAATTTTTGATCAAGGGTGTCCAATAAATAAATGATCTTTGATTTCCCTTTGTATCCAAATTCTGGATGATGACAGGAGTTTGTCTGATTGATAATACAAGAACATATGAAATAATAAAAAAGAGTACTTGAAGACACTTTCAGTAGGTAATTTGGTGAATTGTTCATGCATCTTGTCTGCAATGAACTGAGCATAGTTGTAAATAAAAATAGGGCACTTGCCTAGGCTAAAGATTGAAAGGAATGCCATGGCAACCTCATCCACTTGCTCATCTATGGTATATCCTAAACTGCAAGAGAGAATGGTAATAATCTATTTGCCTCTCTCAGAAAAAATGGTGGTAGCATAAGGGGGGATATCTGTGGGAGTATGAAATTCCTCTATGATGAAAGTCTGGAAAATTTGGGCTATTCTAGGAAGGTCTAACTTGTTATAAAGGTCCAACAATTCTCTAATAGAGAATGGGGTCTCATTAGGGCTTGGTTGGACCTGCAACATCTGGTTAATGGATTCTGCAGTGATGGTAAAAAAAACTTGCTGGTGAAGGGTGACAATGGCTCTTTGGCTGGGAACATAGCAGGCATGACAGAAGTTGAAGATGTCTGGGAATGGGTGTGCTTCTGGTAACAAATACTTAGGAAAATTAGACTCCCACAGGTGAATGCCATCGTTTTGGTTTAAGAATCCATCCTTAGTCTAGCAGTGGAGGTTTAGAAGGTAGGCAGGGGAAGCTGTGTCTTTTATTTGGAAATCTCTGTCTGCTAATGCAAGATGGTCGATGTCCAAGTGAGGGGTTTGCAGAGGTCTCATGTCCAAAGAGGTTTGGGAAGCCATAATTGGGTGTAGAGATATGAATTAGGATTGTAGTGATTCTAGAAGTGAGGTTTAGGAGTTCTGGTACAATGAGAGGGTAATTACAGTCTAAAAGTAGGATATGGGGTGTATAGTAGGTTTCTTTTAATTAATTCAATTAATTAACGTCTCAATGTAAACTGTACATTTTAAACTTTAGGGGCCGTTCTAGTTCTTTAAGAATACCTAGAAATTGATGGGTTGATGCACAGACCGGGTTCAATGGTAAATGTAGAGGGTACGGTGGTTTCGAATGTGAACAAATTGCTTCAGTTAGGTGTCCAGAGCTTCATGAGGTGGAAAACGGTGGTCAATTTGGTCGCTTCAGGTTTAGGGTGTCATAAATAGGTTAGCAGCAGTTTACAGTAAAAAACGGAAGAAAAGAGAAATTTGGGGCCTTTTTAGCCTTTTAAAGGGTAACATCACAATTTGGCATGGAAAATATAAATGAATAGTGGGTAGTTTTTGGTCTGGGCAGGGAGGTGGTTTTTTGGGCCATCACACTACTTTTGGAGGGCAGGCAATACTTTTCATGAGCACGCGATCTCACCTAGCGCTGCCACGTAGCAGAACAATGCCCAGGGAAAATCGTGAATCTCACATGCTCTCGAGATGTTATCGGCCAGATAATAAACTCGCGCGATATGGATGCACACCGTTGGATCTTGGGGCAGGAGATCAGACGACTATTGCAAGGTTAAGATGCACAGAGGGAATTAGGAAAGGGATTTGCGGGTCTCGGGGTTTAATTACATAGAAATATAATTAATTGACCAATAAGGTTGGGATTTTTAACATAAGCAATAGGTTAATAAAGTGGGACCATGGTTTATGTGGTGGTGTTTTTTAACCACACCAAGGGTTGGTGGGTTAAAAAGGGTTTGTCGGGGAAATATGAAACGAGGAAATTAATTAGATAAACTGGGTACATAAAAACTTAGGATAAGGGGTTTTTGGTGGGTTATTAGGGGGGAATAGGGAAATTAATAGGGGGGGAATTAATATTTGAAATGGGGAATGGGTTTCACATTAGGGAAAAGGGGTTTTGGGTAGTGGGATGATTTTCGAAAGGTAATTACTAGGAAATATGTGAAACCAAGGGGTAAGGGTCAAAATGAGGGGAAAAAAGGGATTTATAAGTGATGATGAGATAATGGGGAAATTAGCAAATAAGCATGTGCGTATAATGAAATGAGGGGGAATTAGTAAACAAGCTTATGAATATCTTTTACTTTCTCATAAATCCTCCTACATATGAAACATAAGATTAAGCATGATAAATGTGCTTTTGACTTAGCAACCTTTCTTCTACCTACCCTTTATTTATCCTAACATTTTTTCTTCATTTTATTGGGTGCATTTGAGCTTGCTGACCCTTTATTTCCTTTTCTTTTAACAAGCAAACTATCTAATTCTAACCTTAATTCTAATCTTATAACTTCTAATGGCTCAGATTAAACTGATGAGTTCATTTTTATTCTCTACCTAACTACTGATCTGCCAAGGTTAAACAGTTTGGCTAGATCTTTTATTCTCTATCTATCAACATGAAATTTAAAGAATGAATAAGTCAAGATTAAGCTATTTGACCATCATGGATTGTGGCATTTCTGATAAGCCGCACACAACCTTATTTTTCATAATAAAGTAAAAAGTAATGGCACTTGAATTTGCACATTTTCATGATCTGTTTTATTTCTTTTTGGGGTTCATATTTTTCACTTTTTTTGTATTTTTCTTTCTTTTTTATCCTTTGATTATTCTTTTAGAACATACCCTCTTACATTTTTTAATTTTTAATATGGAAATTGTTTTGCAGAAATAAAAAGTATGTACAATATTACAAGACTAACCATAGCCAATTCAAAATTATGAATCTTATTATTATAGGACCGTAACAATATACACAGGTGAATCATATTTCTATTTATATCCATAGGTCAGACGCTAGTAATGTGTGCTTCATTAAGAGTATTTATTTGATAATTGGGAGATATATCATGACATGAATTTCCAGTATGTCACTAAGGCTAATATTGTCTCTACTATGAAAAACACTTGGACTCACTTGTCTCCACACAATATCCCTATACCTAGAAAAACATAATTGGAATATTTTTGAGAAGTGATTTTAGCATGATTGTCACTATTGTTGGAAATTTTGCAGGAAAATTTGATCTTCAGTCTGGGATACTATGCAAATTGTGTGATGAGTTTGGAGATATTTTCCCATTACAACAAGAGTGCTATGTTGAGAGAGCCTTTCTAGAGGATTTTCAATATCTTTGTTCCCAGAAAAACATAGTTGGAATACTTTTGAGACATGGTTTTAGCATGATTGTCACTAATGTTCGAAAGTTTGCAAGAAAATTTGATCTCCGGTATGGAGTACTATGAAAATTGTCTACTGAGTTTGGAGATATTTACCTATTACAACAAGAGTCTTTTGTTGAGAGAGCCTTTCTAGAGGATTTTCCTTTTGAATCTTTAGATGTAGAGTTAGGGTCTGTAATGCAGTAGCACACATGCTTGCATCAGAAATCTTGTTGCTATCAATAAGAAGTGGTTGTCACATTCCCAGATCTTCAGTGATCAAATGGAAAAGACACTTGGAGCTGCTGTTGGGATAGAAATAAACCTGATATGTGCTTATTGAGGTGCTAGGCACATGATTTTGTTTTCCATTTTTTCAGGCACAATGAGGAAAGTAACTTTAGCATGAACAAATGGGTATGACATCAAATGTTTGAAGAGGAGCAAACATCAAATTCATCCTTTGCATGAATGTTATGTAATCCTATGCTCAAGATACACCATAGCATAAAAATATCTGGAGATTTGTGTTTGCTGATCTAAATCATAAATGACGGGCCGATCTATCTTAACGTACATTAGGGGTGACCTATCTTTTGTTATCAGAAGAATGCATATTCAGGATCTATCAAGATTTATTAGTGTACCCATGCTGAGGAAGAAATAAAAGAGATTTTAGATAGTCTATTATTATGCACCAGTGTCAAATGCTCTTTTGTAGTTCTAGGCTCTAACGCATGTGTGAAAGGGAAATTTTGAGTAGCGCATTGATATCTAAGAAAGTATTGATATGGGTGGCGATATGTTCCAAACATGTTTATTCCATAAATGAAAGGGAATCAATATTTACTAGTCTTATTTCTATTAATGTGTGGGCTATATATATATTACTAGATTTAAAAAAGGACATAATCTAGCTGTGGGCATATACAACCCTGACTAGATTTGAGCAAGAATATAATCTAGCAGTGGACAGATATAACCCCACAAATTAATAAGAATATAAATTGATCAATATGCATTGCCAAAAAAATCAGGGCATGCACGGGTCCTTCAAAAATTCAAATTTCTACCAATGTATGATTGAACAAAATATCTACCCTTCCAAGTTGCCATTTTCAACTTGCAGTACCCTGCACCAATATTCACAATCTGGGAATCCTCTCTAATGAATGTTTTTTTCTCACTACTTTTAAGACAATTCCTGTACAACACCAACTGGGAAAGTGAGTGGAAACAAGCGATTTGAACCGACGAGGATCAAACGAAATCACTTCATAGCCACTTGAATTTAAAACATGCATGGTGAAGTCCATAGTCATAAATCACTTCATGCCCACTTGAAGTCATAAATCACTTCATACCCAGTTGAATTTAAAACCTAGATCTTGAGGTAACCACTTGAAATCACTTCTTACCCACTTGCATTTAAAACCAGCATGGTGAATGGTGAAGTACTCACTTTTAAATAATGAAGTCCGTAGTCATAAATAGTTTATGCGGAATTATTATAATACAAAGACTTTTCAAGGAATATTGATCCTCCATAGACTTTTACAGACAAGAGACGAGAGTCATTAACCATTCCCGCGGTGCATGTTACTCTCAATAATTCACACTTCAAAGAATCTATAGTGTACAATGAATTCAACAGTAATTAGCCATTGACTAACATGGCACACATTCGCCCATAGTCATTAGGCATGGAACGACATGGGATACATTCATGTAGAGTAATGGGGACTCCATATACTTTTAACTATGAAGTGATTATTCGGTAATCGTTCACACATTTTAATAGAATAATTGATCATTCAAACACTTTTACTGGCAATGAAGTTAATAGTCACTAACGGTTCACGTGGTGCGCATCATTGTGAATAATTGATATTTCAACGACCTGTACTTTATGAAGGTATAGTAAAGTAAAGTATCACCTCATCTCAACGCATTGGTGGGAAACTTTCTCTTCTCATCTCAACGCATTGGTGGTGTTGGGAAAAAATTCCCCCTATGATATTTTTATAAATATTAAGCTTTAATCACTTTTATAGTGTAATGTAGCACTTTCTCTAACATTTGAGCATGATTGAACAACATATTTGCCTTTAATTGTAGATCAACGGTTAAATATAGCTCTTGCACTTTCAAATTACGTGTTGGATAGTTTCTATTAAATTTTGACGCCTTTAAAACTCTTGCAAGTTCCTAGCCTAATCATCATCAAAATTAATCCGATTAGCACTATTGATTATTATTATTATTTATTATTTTTTTCCGCCTTTTGATTACATTTGTAATCATGCCCATTTGATCTGTTATTGCTGACTTGGTAGGAAAATAAGCCCTTGTGAATGAGTTGGTGGGAGTGTAGGACACCAATGTGTGCCTCACTGATATCCTCACCTTAAAGAGGACTCTATCCTCATGAACAACTATGTCAGCTAATGACCATTTCTTTCTTAGGACCAGAATCCTACATGTAGTTCTTCCTCCAGTCCATTTCAACCCTAATTCCATATTGGTTCTAGATGAAATCTTTGAGCTAGAACAACAAATGATATATTTTAGGAATAACTGCACTTTATTTTTAAAGATCGATGAGGGAATTATTGCAAAATTTTTGGGTAGTCCAGCCCAGGGAATAGACATATCAGACAGAGGGTTGGAAAATCAATTCATTACATGGGCTAAGGAAGATAAGCTTGAATTCCTTAGAACCCTATTCAGAAATCTCGACCCTGAGGTGAAGCTAGTTTTTCCTATTCAGACAAATTTGCTAAAACCCTTCTATCAGACCTTAACGTCTCTCTTGTTAGTGCTTTTCGGTCTCGCTGATGAATCAAAGGTAGATGAATCATTGTTTTTAGCAATTCATCTTATTACTCTTAAGCCAGACCATCAAACCATTAATTTTCTCAAATACTTTGATTTGGCCCTCACGATGGATTTGTCTACCACCCTTCCTTTCCGCTCCTCTTGAAAATGTTCCTACCTTGTTCACTTGATTTTTTATTATTATCTTTCATACTTCCTCACTTATGGACTCCTCTTAGACACTACAAACGTTGAAGGCAGAGAAAAATAAGTATTCTGTTGGTCCGATGCCATATATCCTCAGCGTATTCCATTGGCTTACTCTCAGTATATCAACTTCTTTGCCTATCCCTTGAAAGATAAAATAATTGAAGCTAGAGTGAATCGAATCTCAGAAGACCAAGTCAAAGTAATAAGACTGACCGAGAAAGAAAGTATTGGTATCTAGTTTCTATTTCCAGAATATACTGTAATACGATTATATGCATTTGATAATTAGTCGACTCGGCTTCCGAAGTATGTATCACATTTACTATTTCCATATGAAGTGTTAAGGAAAAGAATTATGCTTAGTGTATTTCATTTTGCATCTAAAAAGACAGGAACAATGTTTAGTTATCCTTATGCTATATTTTCTCTAATTGTTAAAAATAAGAATGCCATGGATGGTCTGGAAAAGGAAATGTCTTTTTTTGGTTTCATGTAGGACAATTGTTGGTGTTATGATCCACTCGGTATTATTTCGTGACTTAAAAAATAGGTTGGATTATTGCCTTATATTCATGAGTAGACCAAAATTGGAAAAAATGGGAAATTCACCGATACTGTCAGAAGAAGATTTATAATCAGTACCTTCTACTAGAATGACTGACGTATTTGTACAAGCTTCCTCTGACCACTTCCGGATTCGGGAATACATAAGAGAAGATGAAAATTTAGTTTCATGTTCTACTACCCCCGCGAATAAGCGAAAAGTCGATGAATTAACTCAATTTAAGCTAGTTCGACGCATGAGATCAAAGGAAGCCAGTGTGGAGACATATGATTTTGACCAACAAATTGAGCAACTGTATACATAGATTAGACAAACCTTAAGGGATATCGAACCTAAATATTATGGGACTCAATCCCTAGAGATCCAACACTCATTTACTAAGAAGAAAAAAGAAGCGAGGTCTGTTAAAGAACTGGCTACAGTCCCCGAATAGTCCCAATCAGTTGACACCTTGGTGCTCCAAGAGATGTTACTTGTAAGTAGGCTCTATTTTATATCTGTGACTGATTTAGAGACAAACAACTTGAACCTTACTATGTGGCAACCTGAGATGGGAGAAAACCAACAAGTGGTTGGATCCATATGATCTAGGTCTGGGTGTGATGAAGGACCCTTCAAAGACCTTTTACATTGATGATGTATTAAATTGCATTTTTAAAAGAACATAAATGAATACATGTGCATGCTGTAAAGAAGAGGGACATGTCAATCATCAGCAACATAAAAACTCAAGATGTTGATAATGGAGTTCATCTAGGAGGGACTACGTCTCTAGTCCTCGGTGTCAAGATGGTATAGGCCGTTGCATTAGGTGTTGTCAATAGTGATGATGTACATAAGAGATGATGTCGCGATCATACAAGGAAAATTCCCTCATGTAGGAGTGGCACCAAGAGATGTTCCACTACAGGAACTCTCAGTCAAAAGACTCCTATCAGTATGACACAAGACTCATGCATGATGAGAATCCTGCTAACATGGCATAAAAGGGATCTTAATGCAAACATGCATCATGACAACATGAGTATCCCATCAACATACAACAAAGGGATTTCAAAACATGAAATGATGAATCATGACAACAAATACATCACATAGATGGTTCCATGTCACATCAAGCAAGAATCATGAAAATGGGTAAGAAACAGGATCCCACATGAAACATCAAGCAAGGACCTGTGCAACACAATGCATAACAAAAGACGTACATGAAAACTGCATATACCTCACATCCAAGGCCATCTGAAGAGGCAGATGTCAAACTGCTAAAGCTGTTTGTGCCATCGATCTCACGGCATCGAAGCGTATGACTGCTCGCACATGGATGTTTACACCTGCATTCCACTTAGAAAAGTGGATGAAGAATAGAATGAGAGAATGAGAAATCTGAACACACCATTAGATTTGTGACGTCGAATAATGCAAAATCGATTGTCCAATTTTTGAATTCTAAGAAATTGAGAATCTGGAGCTAAAGGAATCTTTTAGATTCCCCCTAGATTCCTCAAAGATGCTGCTCCATTGGTGGATTGGAAATCTACAACTCAAAAGGCAATTCTGACCTCGCCATTACCATCCCTACGGAAAACCATGAAAAATGACTGTATACTTAACTATATTCCGACATGGAGAAAAATTACCTCCTCGGGAAAATTTCAAGGATCATTGTTCCGCTCCCTGTTTTCGCAGCAATCATGGTTCCACCTGCATACTGAAAAGTGGCCGAAAAATGCAGAACTTTGATGGATAAATGGACAATGCCATTGCATTTGTGGCATCGATAAGTGCTGAAACCATATAAAATTTGTCAAAATTTGACAAAGTGAAATTTCACTCCTGCAAAACGTTGCCTCGAACTGTGTGCCAAGATTCTTCCTCCTCTGTCTCGAAATCCGTGTCTAGAAAAATTAAGTTTATTTGAATTATCTCCAATGGATGAAACAATGTAGGTAGATAGGAGGATTGGTATAATGAGTAAATGGTTGAGGAGGGGTCGGGGGATCAAATCCCACACCTCTGTTTTTTAACATATATTGTTTTCAAACTGAAACGAATTATGAATGGGGGGTTGGGTCTGCATTGGGCGGTCCGCCCCTATAACTTCGTATCCACTTGTCCGCCCCTATATTGGCATGGTGGTGTATTACATGAATTGACTGGGGTTTTTTTCGTATGTGGTTTTGGTATCGGACTCCATATTAGTGGCGTTGTTGCGTACTATTTTGGTGGTACCGTTTATGGGGCCGCCCACTCGAGGGCCGGGTGGGTTCGACCCCCGCTGACACCCTTAACTATTTCCATCGTCGTTTTGTTTTGAGTGGGGTTTGTTGGGGTGTGGGTCGGGTCCACCGGAGGTGGCTTGCCCACCCCGTTAATACATGGTCCAATGTTTTATGGTGTGGGTGGAGGGCTCGGCGGGGTGATGGCCGTCGAGCCAAAATTTTAATTAAATTTTTTTGTAACGTTTGGGGTTAGGCCGACGAGGGTCATGACCCGTCGTCCCCTTATAAAATTTTTGTAATGTAGCTTTGGGGTGGTGGGGGTGGTGGCTCGCCACCTCATTTATAATTTTTTTGTTTGATTTTTAAAGAGGGGTTTTTTTTTTCAAAGTTTTAAAAATAAGGGATATTAGGAAAATTAACGTGGCTGCAATTTCAACCAATTTCGGGAGCTAGGTTTCATTCCTTGGGGTCAATCAAATTGTAGGACACTTAAACTTGGCCCACAACCCAAATTTGACAAAAATTTTGAATCGCTCGTTCTCCTTCATACGAGCTTGGATTGACGAACTGTTTGCACCTCCATGACTAGGACGGCAAGATCTACGCTCTAGTCCTGGGTCGACATCATTCTGAACATCACAAGCGTCCTGAAAGGTCTCGCTTCCATCTCCTTCACCTTTATTCTTCGGAGCCTTAAGCGACGAGTCGACACCTGCTACCTCTGCAACCTGTAGTACTTTTTTTTCAAATTACATGCTTGAATTTCATGACCAACTAATGACCCAAGCATCCCACACTTCCCATGAGTTTATAACACATACTCAGTGGTCAAGTTTACATCAGGATGGACACAAGACCCCAACTATGACAACAAGGCCAACCTATCATTGTTGCTTCAACAAGTGATGGAAAACACATCATCACTGCAACACATGATTTACAAAGATAAGGCCAACACTATTTTTGCTTTCGACAAGTGATGGAAACACGACATCACTTTTAGAGTTTAAAATGCAACTCAAAGTAATACCAGACATCATTGTTGCTGAACAAGTGATGGAAAACATGTCATCACTTTTTCATTTTAAAATGCAACTAATGATTTACAAAAGCATGACCATGAAATGACAACATGTCTAGAAACCATTTTTCACTTATCAATGTGAATGGGTCACCTCCTTGTGGTGGTTTTGCTTGTCGAATAATCGTTTCACCTCGTTCATGCTCGGACACTTTGTCTTTAAGGCGCTGCTCTGGATGGAGCCTCCAACAATTGGCTCTTTGATGGCCTCTTTTGTCGCAATGACTGCAATAGGTCTTCTTCCTCCAGATCTTTTTAATATGTTTCTTTACCTGCTGTTGAGGGGATTTTTCATGCCTCATCCTTTTGTGTGCTGCCATTCTTTTCCAACACTTATAAAATGTATGGTTATGCAATCCACAAAAGGTACAAGTATTTCGATGCTATGCTTTACATTCATCATTAAAACATGATTATGATCGAAATGAACATTCGAAGATCGAAAGTGGTTATACCTTCCCTTGTTGCCTCACTCTTTCCTTGCAATGAAAAATGCCATGGGATGATGGGGATGGGTTCCCATCATTCTCTTTCCTTGACAATCTCGACGATGTCTCCAAAGCATACGACACCTTTGAGAATTCTCCTTTTTTGTATATCGAGCCTACAAATTGAGGTCTATGCACAACCTCCGGAGGTTGAGTTATGCCTTGGTTATTAACACCAAGTTCTTTTTCCTCATCATGCCTCGTCCTAGTAAGGAGCCTCATGTTTGTCTCTGTAATTGGGATCTCCAAATCTCCAATGGAAAGCATACTATGTGAAGACAAAACCGAAAGGAAATCAACATCTTTTACCTCCTCAGTCGATTTGGAAAGAACTGATGATGGATTCTCTTCATCTATGTTGGTGATTCGCTAGCTGTCTCAGCGCATTCCCCAACTTCCTTTCTAACATTCCGAAGTCCTGCCTGACGAGGTAATTCTTCTACTTTGATGGGGTTGATAATGACTTGGCCATTGATGCCCAAGCTCTTTCCTTCATACCCCATTCTCTTCAAATGTTTGGAGCCAATTCCTGTGGTATGATTTTAAAAAATAATGAAATCATCATTAGGAAATATACATGAAGTAGAGAACTAATTTTTACCTCACATGGGTCATGCTGCAGCTTTTCCAAGGCCTCGTCCTTTGCTTGTAGTTGTCATAGCAAACTCTATTTTTCCTCTTTCTCTTCATGTAGACGCATCTTCAATTCAACGTTCTTTGTTTCAAGATTATGTTTGTTTTGCTTCAGTTCTTCCATGGCCTCTTCCTGTATATTTTCATACATTATCTCTACCCTTTTCGAAATGTTAAGCATGGTCTCGTACATCGCTTTTTCATTCTCTGTCGCTGCACATTCCATTGTTCATGCTGCAATGCACATCAACACAAGGAACGATCTGATACCACTTGATCCAGTTTCGGGTGTGACGAAGGACCCTTCCAAGACATTTTACTTTCGTGATGTGTTAAATTTAATTTTTAAAAGAACATAAATGAATACATGTGCATGCTGTAAAGAAGAGGAACATGTCAATCATCAGCAACATAAAAACTCAAGACGTTGATAATGGAGTTCGTCCAGTAGGGACTACGTCTCCGGGCCCTGGTGTCAATATGGTGTAGGATGTTGCATTAAGTGTTGTCAATAGTGATGATTTACATAAGAGATGATGTTGTGATCATACAAGGAAAATTCCTTCACGTAGGAGTGGCACCAAGAGATGTTCCACTACAGGAACTCTCAATCAAAAGACTCCTATCAATATGACACAAGACTCATGCATGATGAGCATCCCTCCAACATGGCATAAAAGGGATCTTAATGAAAACATGCATGATGACAACATGGTATCCCATCAACATACAACAAAGGGATCTCAAAACATGAAATGACAAATCATGACAACAAATACATCACATAGACGATTTCGCGTCACATCAAGTAGGAATCATGGAAATGAGTAAGAAATAGGATCCCACATCAAACATCAAGCAAGGACCTGTGCAACACAATGCATAAAAAAATAAGTACATGAACACTACATATACCTTACATCCAGGGCCATCTGAAGAAGCAGATGTCAAATTGCTGAAGCTATTCCTGCCATCGATCTCACGACATCAAATCACATGACTGCACAAACATGGATGTTGACACTTGCATTCCACTTAGAAAAGTGGCTGAATAATAGAATGAGATAATGAGAAATCTGACCACACCATCAAATTTTTGACGTCGAATAGTGCAGAATTGACTGACCAATTTTTGAATTACGAGAAATTGAGAATCTGGGGCTCAAGGAATCTTTTAGATTCCCCTAGATTCCTCAAAGATTTCGCTCCATGGGTGGATTGGAAATCTGCAACTCAAAAGGCGGTTCTGACTTTGCCATTGCGATCCTTGTGGAAAACCATGAAAAATGATTGTAAACTTGACTATATTTTCACATGGAGAAAAATTACCTTCTCGGGAAAATTTCAAGGATCATGGTTCTGCTTGTTTTTGCAGCAATCATGGTCCCACTTGGATATTGAAAATGGACTAAAAATGCAGAACCTTGATGGAGAAACGGACAACACCATTGCATTCGTGGCGTTAAGAAGTGCTGAAACCATATAAAATTTGTCAAAATATGACAAAGTGGAATTTCACTCCTCTTGCAAAACGCTGCCTCGAATTGTGTGCCAAGATTATGCCTCCTTTGTCTCGAAATCCATGCCCACTCCTAGTTGCTCCATGCCCCTCCTTAGCGCACTGGAAAAACGAGGTTTATTTAAATTACCTTTGGCGGATTAACCAATGTAGGTATATAGGAGGATTAGTATAATGGGTAAATGGTTGAGGAGGGGTCGCGGGATCAAATCCCGCGCCTGCTTTTTTTAACATATATTTTTTTCAAACTGAAACGAAATATGAATGGGGGGTCGGGTCCGCATTGGGTGGCCTGCACCCATAACTCCGTATCCACTTGGTGTATTAATATTGGCGTGGCGGTGCATTACATGAATTGACCAGGGTTTTTGGTCGTATGTTGTTTTGGTACCAGACTCCATATTAGTGGTGTTGCTGCGTACTGTTTTGGTGGTACCATTTATGGGGCCGCCTACTCGGGGGCCGGGCAGTTTCGACCCCCATTGACAGCCTTAACTATTTTCGTCATCATTTTGTTTTGAGTGAGGTTTGTTGGGGTATGGGTTGGGTACAACGGAGGTGGCCCACCCACCCCCTTAATACATGGTCCAATGTTTATATGGCGTGGGTGGAGGGCTTGGCATGGTGATGGTTGTCGAGCCAAAATTTTTATTAAAATTTTTTGTAAGGTTTGGGGTTAGGCTGACAGGGGTCATGACCTGTTGGCCCCTTATAAAATTTTTGTAATGTATCTTTGGGGTGGCGAGGGTGGTGGCCCGCCACCTCATTTATAATTTTTTTGTTTGATTTTTAAAGAGGGGATCTTTTTTTCAAAGTTTTAAAAAATAAGGGATATTGGGAAAATTAAAGAGGTTGCAATTTTGACCAATTTCAGGAGCTAGGTTTCATGCCTCAAGGTCGGTCAAATTGTAGGACACTTAAACCTGGCCCACAACCCAACTTTGACCAAAATTTTGACTGGCTCATTCTCCTTCATACGAGCTCGGATTGATGAACCGTTTGCACCTCCACTATTAGGATGACGGGATCTACGCTATAGTCCTAGGTCGACATCATTCTGAACACTTTTATTTTTGAGCATTCATAAGCCCTCTTTGTCCTGTGTGTCTCTTGAGCCACCTGGATCAGTCCTCCCCATTGAGGAGCTTTTGGTCCTCCAAAACCATGAGAAACAATCTGCAACTTTTCTGTACCTTGTCTACATCACAAGCATCCTGAAAGGTCTCACTTCCATGTCCTTCACCTTTGATCTTCGGAGGTTTAAGCGACGAGCTGACACCTGCTACCTCTGCAACCTGTAGTACATTGTTTTTCAAATTACATGCTTGACTTTCATGATCAAATAATGACCCAAGTGTCCCACACTCGCCATGAGTTTATAACACATACTCGGTGGTCAAGTTTACATCAAGATGGACACAAGACCCCAACTACAACAACAAGGCCAATCTATCATTGTTGCTTCAGCAAGTGATGGAAAACACATCATCACTGCAACACATGCTTTACAAAGATAAGGCTAACACTATTTTTGCTTTCGACAAGTGATGGAAACACGACATCACTTCCAGAGTTTAAAATGCAACTTAAAGTAAGACCATACATCATTGTTGTTGAACAAGTGATGGAAAACACGTCATCAGCTTTATATTTTAAAATGCAACAAATGATTTACAAAAGAACGACCATGAAATGACAACATGTCTAGAAACCATTTTTCACTTATCAATATGAATGGGTCGCCTCCTTGTGGTGGTTTTGCTTGTCGAATAATTGTTTCACCTAGTTCATGCACCGACACTTTGTCTTTAAGGCGCTGCTCGGGATGGAGCCTCCAACAAGTAGCTCTTTGATGGCCTTTTCTATCGCAATGACTACAGTACATCTTCTTCCTCCAGATCTGTTTAACATGTTTCTTTACCTGCTGTTGAGGGGGTTTGTCACGCCTCATCATTTTGTGTGTTGCCATTCTTTTCCAACACTTAGAAAATGTATGGTTATGCAATCCAGAAAAGGTACATGTCTTTCGATGCCATGTTTTATGTTCATCATTAAAAACATTTTATGATCGAAATGAACATTCGAAGATCGAAAGTGGTTATACCTTCCTTTGTTGTCTTTGGTGTAAGTATGGCGATAGAAGCTTGCCTCAACTCTTTCCTTGCAATGGAAAATGCCATGGGATGATGGGGATGGGTTCCCATCATTCTCTTTCGTTGACAATCTCGATGATGTCTTGAAAGCATACGACACCTTTGAGCATTCTCCTTTGGTGTATCTCGAGCCTGCAATTTGAGGTCTATGCACAACCTCCGGAGGTTGAGTTATGCCTTGGTTATTAACACCAAGTTCTTTTTCCTCTTCGTGCCTCATCCTGGTAAGGAGCCTCATGTTTGTCTCTATAATTGGGATCTCTAAATCTCCAATGGAAAGCATGCTATGTGAAGACGAAACCGAAAGGAAATCAACATCTTTTACCTCCTCTGTCGATTTGGAAAGAACTGATGATGGCTTCTCGTCATCTATTGTTGGTGATTTGTTAGCTATCTGAATGCATTCCCCAACTTCCTTTCTGACATTCCCAAGTCCTGCCTGATGGGGTAATTCTTCTACTTTGATGGGGTTGATAATGCCTTGGCCGTTGATGCCCAAGCCCTTTCCTTCAAACCCCATTCTCTTCAATAGTTTGGAGCCAATTCCTATGGTATGATTTTCAAAAACAACGAAATCATCATTAGGAAATATACATTAAGATGGAGAACTACTTTTTACCTCACATGGGTCATGCTGTAGCTTTACCAAGGCCTCATCCTTTGCTTACAACTGTCGTAGCAAACTCTGTTTTTCCTCTTTCTCTTCATGTAGACGCATCTTGAATTCAACGTTCTCTATTTGAAGATTATGTTTGTTTTGCTTCAGTTCTTCCATGGCCTCTTCCGTGGCTTGCAACTGAAGCTGCAATCGCTCCCTTTCCTCTGTCTCTTTCTATATATTTTCATACATTATCTCTACCCTTTTGGAAATTTTAAGCATGGTCTCCTACATCACTTTTTCATCCTCTGTTGCTGCACATTCCATTGTTCACGCTGCAACGCATATTAATGCAAAGACCGCTTTCGTACCACTTGATCCAGTTCTGGGTGTGATGAAGGACCCTTCCAAGACCTTTTACTTTCATGATGTGTTAAATTTTATTTTAAAAGAACATAAATGAATACATGTGCATGCTGTAAAGAAGAGGAACATGTCAATCGTTAGCAACATAAAAACTCAAGACAGTGATAATGGAGTTCGTCTAGGGGGGACTACGTCTGCAGTCCCCAGTGTCGAGATGGTTTAGGCTGTTGCATTAAGTGTTGTCAATAGTAATGATGTACATAAGAGATGATGTTGTGATCAAACAAGGAAAATGCCCTCACACAAGAGTGGCGCCAAGAGATGTTCCACTATAGAAACTCTCAGTCAAAAGACTCCTATCAGTATGACACAAGACTCATGCATGATGAGCATCCCGCCAACATGGCATGGAAGGGGTATTAATGAAAACATGCATGATGACAACATGAGTATCCCATCAACATACAACAAACGGATCTCAAAACATGAAATGACGAATCATGACAACAAATACATCACATAGACGATTCCGCGTCACATCAAGCAAGAATCATGAAACTAAGTAAGAAATAAGATCCCACATCAAACATCAAGCAAGGACCTGTGCAACACAATGTATAACAAAAGAAGTACATGAACACTACATATACCTTACATCCAGGGCCATTTGAAGAAGCGGATGTCAAACTATTGAAGCTGTTCGTGTCATCAATCTCACGGCATCGAATTGCATGACTACTCACACATGGAAGTTGACACCTGCATTCCACTTAAAAAAGTGGCTGAAGAATAGAATGAAATAATGAGAAATCTGAACACACCATCAGATTGTGACATCAAATAGTGAAAAATCGACTGTTCAATTTTTGAATTACGAGAAATTGAGAATCTGGGGCTCAAGGAATCTTTTAGATTCTCCTAGATTCCTCAAATATTCCACTCCGTGGGTGGACTGGAAATATGCAACTCAAAAGGTGGTTCTAACCTCGTCATTGCGATCCCTACGGAAAACCATGAAAAACAATTGTAAACTTGACTATATTCTGACATGAAGAATAATTACCTCCTTGGGAAAATTTCAAGGATCATGGTTTTGCTCCCTGTTTTTGCAGAAATCATGGTTCCACCTACATACTGAAAATGGCCAAAAAATGCAGAACTTTGATGGAGAAATGGACAACACCATTGCATTCTTGGTGTCGAGAAGTGTTGAAACCATATAAAATTTGTCAAAAACTAACAAAGTAGAATTTCACTCCTCCCACAAAACGCTGCCTCGAACTGTGTGCCAAGATTCTGCCTCCTTTGTCTCCAAATGATCAAGGTGGATATTGGTGGCCACCCACTAATTCCACTTGGATCCCCACCATTTTTTTTTTTTTTTTTTTTTTTCAGTCTCCTTAATTATAGCACAGTTTACTATTTTTAGCAGTTTTCTGGTCTCAAACTTCCGGAGCCATTTTGAGGTCCTAAACGACGATTTATCTATATAATTTGTTGTGTTCCTATTTAAATCCGGATTAGTGGTATCAGAGGTATCATAGCAGTCTACTTTTCTTCTTTGTTTTTCTTTGCATGTCCCTAATGAGGTCACGATATAAGGAGTTAGGGCTTGAACTCGTTGAACCTTTGCAAGACCAGCCTCGCAAATCCCGACGGCCTCCCATGGCGGATGGAAAAAAAGATGAGGGTGAAGGATATCCTATCAAAATGTTGCTCGAAGAAGCCCTCGAGTGACAAAGGAACGCGATGATGGACAACTTTGCCCAGATCCTTCAACGGCTACCCAGGGGCAATGCATCGGCTTCCAACAGCAACTCTGGAAACGCTACACCATTTAAGGTACAAATTAATTTTGAAATCCCCATATTCGAGGGTCAGATAGATGCAAAAGCCGTCGAGAGATGGTTAAATGTGCTAGAGAGTTATTTTTCTGTTCATGATTTTTCTAGAGGGGAAAATATTATTTTTGCTCTTCTCAAAGCAGCTCCCCACGTCAAGGATTGGTGGGAAACCTACTGCAAGCAGAAGGATGAAAGTACAGGCTCACTATTTTGCCCTGCACCCACTTCGAATTTATTCCAGGATACCATCAAGAAGTAGTACTACCCTGTGGGAAGCTATGAGGATCAATACATAATGTGGACCATGCTGCGGAAGGGAAGGGACCAAGACGTGCCGGAGTTTACCAATATTTTCCATACCCTTCGCACAAAGTTGGGTATCAAGGATACTGAGTAGCATTTGGTACTCAAATACCGTGGCTGCCTACACAAGTACATCTAAGAAGAAATAGAATTCCTGAACATTTGCTCGCTCAAATTGTGTGCCAGGATTCTGCCTCCATTGCCCCCAAATGATCCAAGTGGATATTGGTGGCCACCCACCAATTCCACTTGAACCCCCAGCATTGGTTTTTTATTTTTTTCAGTGTCCTTAATTATAGCACAATTTAATATTTTTAGCAGCTTTTCGGGTCCCAAACATCCAGAGCCATTTTGAGACCCTAAACGATGTTTTATCTCTAATATTTGTTTTGTTCCTGTTTAAATCTGGATCAGTGGTATCAGTTGTATTAGAGTAGTCTGCTTTTCTTCTTTGTTTTTCTTTGCATGTCCCCTATGAGGTCGGGATATAAGGAGTTAGGGCTTGAATTGGCCGAACCTTTGCAAGACCAACCTCGCAAATCCCGATGGCCTCCCATGGCGGATGGAAAGAGAGACGAGGGGGAAGGAGATCCTATCAAAATCTTGCTCGAAAAAGACCTCGAGTGACAAAGGAATGTGATGATGGACAACTTTGCCAAGATCCTTCAGTGGCTACCCAAGGGCGATGCATCGGCTTCCAACAACAACTTTGGAAATGCCACATCTTTTATGGTACAAGTCAATTTTGAAATCTCCATATTTGAGGGTCAGATAGATGCAGATGCTATCAATAGATGGTTAAATGTGCTAGAGGGTTATTTTTCTGTTCATGATTTTTCCTACTTGGAAAAGATTATTTTTTCTCTTCTCAAAGAAGCCCCCCGTGTCAAGGATTGGTGGAAAACCTACTGCGAGCAGAAGGATGAAAGTACAGGCTCACTATTTTCAGCTACACCCACTTGGAATTTATTCTGGGATGCCATCAAGGAGTAGTACTACCGTGTCGGAAGCTATGAGGATCAATACATAAAGTGGACCACGCTGCGGTAGGGAAGGGACCAAGACATGCCAGAATTTACCAATATTTTCCATACCCTTCGCACAAAGTTGGGTATCAAGGATATAGAGTAGCATTTGGTACTCAAATACCGTGGCTGCCTGCACAAGTACATCTAGGGAGAAATAGAATTCCTGAACATCTCCTTTCTCAAATTGTGTGCAAAGATTCTGCCTCTTCTGTCTCCAAATGATCCAGGTGGATATTGGTGGCCACCCGCCAATTCCACTTGGACCCCCACCATTGTTTTTAAAATTTTTTTAGCTTCCTTAATTATAACACAGTTTACTATTTTTAGCAATTTTTCGAGTCCTTAAATTCCGGAGCCGTTTTGAGGCCCTAAACGACGTTTTATCTCTATAATTTCTTGCATTCCTGTTTAAATCCGGATCAGTGGTATCAGAGGTATCAGAGTGCTTTGTTTTCTTCTCTCTTTTTCTTTGCATGTCCCAACGAGGTTGGGATATAAGGAGTTATAGCTTGAACTAGTCGAACCTGTGCAAGACCAGCCTTGCAAAGCCTGATGGCCTCCTATGGCGGATGGAAAGAGAGACGAGGGGGAATGAGATCCTATCCAAATATTGCTTGAAGAAGCTCTCAAGCGACAAAGGAACGTGATGATGGACAACTTTGCCCAGATCCTTCAGTGGCTACATAGGGGCGATGCATCAACTTCCAATAGCAACTTTGAAAATGCCACACTGTTTATGGTACAAGTTAATTTTGAAATCCCCATATTCGAGGGTCAGATAGACGCAGATGTTGTCGATAGGTGGTTAAATGTGATAGAGGGTTATTTTTTTGTTCATGATTTTTCCAGTCGGGAAAAGATTATTTTCGCTCTTCTCAAAGTAGCCCCCCATGTCAAGGATTGGTGGGTAACCTACTACGAGCAGAAGGATGAAAGTACAGGCTCATGATATTTAGCTGCACCTAGTTGGAATTTATTCTGGGATGCCATCAAGGAGCAATACTACCCTGTTGGAAGCTACGAGGATCAATACATAAAGTGGATCACGCTGCAGCAGGGAAGGGACCAAGAAGTGCTAGAGTTTACCAATATTTTCCATACCCTTTGCATGAAGTTGGGTATCAAGGATACAGATCAGCATTTGGTACTCAAATTCTGTGATTGCCTGCACAAGAACGTCCAAGAAGAAATAGAATTCCTGAACATCTCCTCGGTCAAACTGTTTGCCAAGATTCTGCCTCCTCTGTCTCCAAATGATCCAAGTGGATATTGGTGGCCACCCACCAATTCCACTCGGACCCCCACCATTTCTTTTTTAATTTTTTTAGTTTCCTTAATTATAGCACAGTTTACTATTTTTAGTAGTTTTTCGTGTCCTAGACTACCGGAGCCGCTTTGAGGCCCTAAACGATGTTTTATCTCTATAATTTGTTGCGTTCCTGTTTAAATCTGGATCACTTGTATCAGAGGTATTAGAGCGGTTTTCTTTTCTTCTCTTTTTTTCCTTGCATGTCCCCAACGAGGTCGAGATATAAGGAGTTAGGGCTTGAACTGGTCGAAACTTTGCAAAACTAGCCTTGCAAATCCTGATGGCCTCCCATTGCATATGGAAAGAGAGACAAGGGGGAAGGAGATCCTATCAAAATCTTACTTAAAGAATCCCTCAAGCGACAAAGGAACACGATGATCGACAACTTTGCCCAGATCCTTCAGCGGCTACCCAGGGGCGTCGCATCGGCCTCCAATAGGAACTCTGGAAAAGGTATACCGTTTATGGTACAAGTTAATTTTGAAATCCTCATATTCGAGGGTCAGATAGATGCAAATGTTGTCGATAGATGGTTAAATGTGCTAGAGGGTTATTTTTCAGTTGATGATTTTTCTAGCTGGGAAATATTATTTTCGCTCTTCTCAAAGTAGCCCTCGACGTCAAGGATTGGTGGGAACCCTACTATGAGCAGAAGGATGAAAGTACAAGCTCACTATTTTTATCTGTACCCACTTTGGAATTTATTCCGGGATGCCATCAAGTAGCAGTACCACCCTGTCGGAAGCTATGAGGATCAATACATAAAGTGGACCATGCTGTGGCAGGGAAGGGACCAAGACATGCCAGAGTGTACCAATATTTTCCATACCCTTCGCACAAAGTTTGGTATCAAGGATACAAAGCAGCATTTGGTACTCAAATACCGTGGCTACCTGCTACAGTACATCTACGAAGAAATAGAGTTCCTGAGCATCTCCTCGCTTGAGCTGTGTGCCAAGATTTTGCCTCCTCTGTTTCCAAATGATCCAAGTGGATATCGGCAGCCACCCACCAATTCCACTTGGACCCCCACCATTGCTTTTTTAATTTTTTTAGTTTCCTTAGTTATAGCACAGTTTACTATTTTGAGCAGTTTTTCTGGTCCTAAACTTCTAGAGCCATTTTGAGGACCTAAACGACGTTTTATCTCTATAATTTGTTGCATTCCTGTTTAAATCCAGATCAGTGGTATCAGAGGTATTAGAGCAGTTTGCTTTTCTTCTGTGTTTTTCTTTGCATTTCCCCAATGAGGTCGGGATATAAGGAGTTAGGGCTTGAACTTGTCGAACCTTTGCAAGACTAGCTTTGCAAATCTCGATGGCCTCCCATGGCGGATGGAAAGAGAGACGAGGGGGAAGGAGATCCTATCAAAATCTTGCTTGAAGAAGCCCTCGAGCAACAAAGGAACGTGATGATGGACAACTTTGCAAAGATCCTTCAGTGGCTACCCGAGGGTGACGCATCAACTTCCAACAATAACTCTGGATATGCCACACCGTTTATGGTAAAAGTTAATTTTGAAATCCCCATATTCAAGGGTCACATAGACACAGATGCTGTCGATAAATGGTTAAATGTGCTAGAGGGTTATTTTTCTGTTCATGATTTTTCCAGTCACGAAATAATTATTTTCGCTCTTCTCAAAGCAACCCCCGACGTCAAGGATTGGTGGGAAACCTACTGCGAGTAGAAGGATGAATGTACATGCTAACTAATGGATAAAGTGGACCACGCTGCCATAGGGAAGGGACCAAGATGTGCCGGAGTTTACCAATATTTTCCATGACCCTCACAGAAAGTTGGGTATCAAGGATACAGAGCAGCATTTGGTGCTCAAATACAATGGCTACTTGCACAAGTACATCAGGAAGAAATAGAATTCTTGAACATCTCCTCGCTTGAACTGTGTGCCAATATTTTGCCTCCTCTATTTCCAAATGATATAGGTGGATATTGGTGGCCACCCACCAATTCCACTTGGACCCCCACCATTTCTTTTTTAATTTTTTCAGTTTCCTTAATTATAGCACACTTTACTATTTTTAGTAGTTTTTCGGGTCCTAAACTTCCGGAGCCGTTTTGAGGCCCTAAATGACATTTTATCTCTATAATTTGTTGCGTTCCTGTTTAAATTTGGATCAGTGGTATCAGAGGTATTAGAGCGGTTTGCTTTTCTTCTCTGTTTTTCTTTGCATGCCCCAACGAGGTCGAGATATAAGGAGTTAGGGCTTGAACTGGTTGAACCTTTGTAAGACTAGCCTTCCAAATCCCGACAGCCTCCCATGGCGGATGGAAAGAGAGACGAGGGGGAAGGAGATCCTATAAAAATCTTTCTTGAAGAAGTCCTCGACCAACAAAGGAACGCGATGATGGACAACTTTTCCCAGATCCTTCAGTAGCTACCCAGGGGTGACGGATCGGCTTCCAACAACAACTCTGGATATGCCACACCGTTTATGGTACAAGTTAATTTTCAAATACCCATATTCGAGGGTCAGATGGATGCAGATGCTATCGATAGATGGTTAAATGTACTAGAGGGTTAGTTTTTTGTTCATGATTTTTCCGTTCGGGAAAATATTATTTTCACTCTTTTTAGAGAAGCTCCCCATGTCAAGGATTGGTGGGAACCCTACTGCAAGCAGAAGGATGAAAGTACAGCCTCACTATTTTCAACTACACCCACTTGGAATTTATTCCTCGATACCATCAAGGAGTAGTACTACCCTGTCGGAAGCTATGAGGATAAATACATAAAGTGGACCACGCTGCCGCAGGGAAGGGACCAAGACGTGTGAGAGTTTAGCAATATTTTCCATACCCTTCCGACAAAGTTGGGTATCAAGGATACATAGCAGCATTTGGTACTCAAATACTGCGGCTGCCTGCACAAGTACATTGAGGAAGAAATAGAATTTCTAAACGTCTCCTCAGTCGAACTGTGTGCCAAGATTCTGCCTCCTCTGTCTTCAAATGATCCAGGTGGATAGTGGTGGCCACCTACCAATTCCACTTGGACCCCCACCATTGCTTTTTTAATTTTTTAAGTTTCCTTAATTATACCACAGTTTAGTATTTTTAGCAGTTTTTCGGGTCCTAAACTTCCAGAGCCGTTTTGAGGCCCTATACGACGTTTTATCTCTACAATTTGTTGTGTTCATATTTAAATCTAGATCAGTGGTATCATAGGTATTAGAGTGGTTTTTTTTCTTCTCCGTTTTTCTTTGCATGTCCCCAACGAGGTCGGGATATAAGGAGATAGGGCTTGAACTGCTCGAACCTTTGCAAGACTAGCTTTGCGAATCCTGACGGCCTCCCATGGCGGATGGAAAGAGAGATGAGGGGGAAGGAGGTCCTATCAAAATCTTGCTTGAAGAAGCCCTTGACCGACAAAGGAACACAATAATGGACAACTTTGCCTGGATCCTTCAACGGCTACCCAGGGGCGACGCATCAGCTTCCAACAGCAACTATGGAAATGCCACACCATTTATGGTACAAGTTAATTTTGAAATCCCCATATTGGATTGTTGGATATATGCAGATGCTGTTGATATATGGTTATATATGCTAGAGGGTTATTTGTTCCTACTACGCGCAAAAGGATGAAAGTACAGGCTCACTATTTTCAGCTGTACCCACTTGGAATTTGTTCTAAGATGCCATCAAGGAGCAATACTACCCTGTCGGAAGCTATGAGGATCAATAAATAAAGTGGATCACTCTACCACAGGGAAGGGACCAAGACGTGCCGGATTTTACCAATATTTTCCATACCCTTCACACAAAGTTGGGTATCAAGGATATAGAGTAGCAT
Source organism: Pinus taeda (assembly GCA_000404065.3). Taxonomy (NCBI): domain Eukaryota; kingdom Viridiplantae; phylum Streptophyta; class Pinopsida; order Pinales; family Pinaceae; genus Pinus; species Pinus taeda. The sequence continues at coordinate 85,267 of APFE031067895.1, read as the reverse complement.
TTGGTATTCAAATACCGTGGCTGCCTGCGCAAGTACATCTAGGAAGAAATAGAATTCCTGAACATCTCCTCGGTCAAACTGTGTGCCAAGATTCAGCCTCCTTTGTCTCCAAATGATCCAGGTGGATATTGGTGGCGACCTGCCAATTCCACTTGGACCTCCACCATTGTTTTTTTAATTTTTTCAGTTTCCTTAATTATAACACAATTTACTATTTTTAGCAGTTTTTCAGGTCCTAAACTTCCGGAGCCGTTTTGAGGCTGTAAACGACATTTTATCTCTATAATTTGTTGCATTCTTATTTAAAGCTGGATCAGTGGTATCAGAGGTATCAGAGCGGTTTGCTTTTCTTCTCTATTTTTCTTTTGCGTGTCCCTAACTTGGTCGAGATGTAAGGAGTTAGGGCTTGAACTGGTCGAACCATTGCAAGACTAGCGTTGCAAATCCTAACGGCCTCCCATGGTGGATGGAAAGAGAGACAAGGGGGAAGGAGATCCTATAAAAAACTTTCTTGAAGAAGCCCTTTAGCGACAAAGGAATGCGATGATGGACAACTTTGCCGAGATCCTTCAGTGGCTACCCAGGAGCAACGTATCGGCTTCCAAAAGTAACTCTGGAAAGGCCACACCATTTATGGTACAAAAAATATTGAAATCCCCATATTCGAGGGTCGGATAGACACAGATGCAGTCGATAGATGGTTAAATGTGCTAGAGGGTTATTCTTCTGTTCATGATTTTTCCAGTCGGGAAAAGATTATTTTCGCTCTTCTCAAAGCAGCCCCCCACGTCAAGGATTGGTGGGAAACCTATTGAGAGCAGAAGAATGAAAGTACAGGCTCACTATTTTCAGCTACACCCACTTGGAATTTATTTTGGGATGTGATCAAGGAGCAGTACTACATTGTTGGAAGCTATGAGGATCAACACATAAAGTGGACAACGCTGCGGCAGGGAAAGGACTAAGACGTGTCGAAGTTTACCAATATTTTCCATACCCTTCGTAAAAAGTTGGATATCAAGGATACTTAGCAGATTTTGGTACTCAAATACAATGGCTGCCTGCACAAGTACATCCAGGAAGAAATAGAATTCCTAAACATCTCCTCGCTCGAACTATGTGCCAAGATTTTGCCTCCTCTATCTCTAAATGATCCAGGTCGATATTGGTGGCCACCCGCAAATTCCACTTGGACCCCCACCATTGCCTTTTTAATTTTTTCAGTTTCCTTATTTATAGCATAGTTTATTATTTTTAGTAGTTTTTTGGGTCAGAATCTTCTGGAGCTGTTTTGAGGCCCTAAGCGACGTTTTATTTCTATAATTTGTTGCGTTCCTGTTTAAATCTGGATCAATGGTATCAGAGGTATTAGAGCAGTTTGCTTTTCTTCTTTGTTTTTCTTTGCATGTCCCCAACGAGGTCGGGATATAAGGACTTAGGGCTTGAACTGGTCGAACCTTTACAAGACTAGCCTTGCAAATACTGACGGCCTCCCATGGTGGATGGAAAGAGAGATGAGGGGGAAGGAGATCCTATTAAAATCTTGCTTGAGGAAGCCCTCGAGTGACAAAGAAACGCAATGATGGACAACTTTGCCCAAATCCTTAAGCGACTACCTAGGGGCGACGCATCGGCTTCCAACAACAACTTTGGAAAGGCCACACAGTTTATGGTACAAGTTAATTTTGAAATCCCCATATTCGAGGGTCAGATAGACGTAGATGATGTCAATAGATGGTTAAATGTGCTAGAGGGTTATTTTTCTCTTCATGATTTTTCTAGTCGGGAAAAGATTATTTTTTCTCTTTTCAAAGCAGCCCCCCACATGAAGGATTGGTGGGAAACCAACTGCGAGCAAAAGGATGAAAGTACAAGCTCACTATTTTCAGTTGTAGCCACTTGGAATTTGTTCCCGGATGCCATGAAGGAGAAATACTACCCTGTCGGAAGCTATGAGGATCAATACACAAAGTGGACCACGCTGCCATAGGGAAGGGACGAAGACGTGCCAGAGTTTACCAATATTTTACATACCCTTCGCACAAAGTTGGATATCAAGGATACAAAGTAGCATTTGGTACTCAAATACCGTGGCTGCCTGCACAAGTATATCCAGGAAGAAATAGAATTCCTGAACATCTCCTCGGTCGAACTATGTGCCAAGATTCAGCCTCCTCTGTCTCGAAATCATCCAGGTGGATATTGGTGGCCACCTGCCAATTCCACTTGGACCCCCACCATTTTTTTTTTAATTTTTTTAGTTTCCTTAATTATAGCACAATTTACTATTTTTAGTAGTTTTTCGGTTCCTGAACTTCTGGAGCCATTTTGACACCATAAATGACGTTTTCTCGCTATAATTTGTTGCGTTCTTATTAAAATTCAGATCAGTGGTATTAGAGGTATCAAAGCGGTTTGCTACTCTTCTCTATTTTTCTTTGCATGTCCCCAACAAAGTTAGGATATAAGGAGTTAGGGCTTGAACTAGTCGAACCTTTGCAAGATCAGCCTTGCAAATCCCGACGGCCTCCCGTGGCAGATGGAAAGAGAGACGAGGGGGAAGGAGATCCTATCAAATTCTTGCTTGAAGAAGCACTCAAGCGACAAAGGAACGTGATGATGGACAACTTTGCCTTGATCCTTTAGCAGCTACTCAGGGGCGACGCATCGACTTCCAACAGCAACTCTGGATATGCCACATTGTTTATGGTACAAGTTAATTTTGGAATCCCCATATTTGAGGGTCAGATAGACGCAGATGCTATCGATAGATGGTTAAATGTGATAGATGGTTATTTTTTTGTTCATGATTTTTCCAGTCGAGAAAAGATTATTTTCGCTCTTCTCAAAGCAGCCCCCCACATCAAGGATTAGTGGGAAACCTACCGAGAGTAGAAGGATGAAAGTGCAAGCTTTCTATTTTCAGCTGCACCCACTTGGAATTTATTCTGGGATGCCATCAAGGAGCAGTACTACCCTGTCGGAAGGTATGAGGATAAATACATAAAGTGGACCACGCTACAGCAGGGAAGGGACCAAGACGTACCAGAGTTTACCAATATTTTCCATACCCTTTGCACAAAGTTGGGTATCAATGATATAGAGTAGCATTTGGTACTCAAATACCGTGGCTGCCTGCACAAGTACATCCAGGAAGAAATAGAATTCCTAAACATCTCCTCGCTCGAACTGTGTGCCAAGATAATGCCTCCTCTATCTCCAAGTGATCCAGGTGCATATTGGTGGGCACCTTCCAATTCCACTTGGACCCCCACCATTGCTTTTTTAATTTTTTCAGTTTCCTTAATTATAGCACAATTTACTATTTTTAGCAGTTTTTTGGGTCCTAAACTTCTGGAGCCATTTTAAGGCCCACCACATTTTATCTATATAATTTGTTGCGTTCTTATTTAAATATGGATCAGTGATATCACAGGTATCAGAGCGGTTTTCTTTTCTTCTCTCTTTTCCTTTGCATCTCCCCAATGAGGTTTGGATATAAGGAGTGAGGGCTTGAACTGGTCAAACCTTTGCAAGACCAACCTTGCAAATCCTGACGACCTCCCATTGCGGATGGAAAGAGAGACCAGGGGGAAGGATATCCTATCAAAATCTTGCTTGAAGAAGCCCTTAAGCTACAAAGGAACGCGGTGATGGACAACTTTGCCCAGATCCTTCACCGGCTACCCAGGGGCGACGCATCGGCTTCCAACAGCAACTCTGGATATGCCACACCATTTATGGTACAATTTAATTTTGAAATCCCCATATTTGAGAGTCAGATAGGCGCAAATGTTGTCGATAGATGGTTAAATGTGCTAGAGGGTTATTTTTCTGTTCATAATTTTTCCAGTCGGGAAAAGATTATTTTCACTCTTCTCAAAGTATCCGCCCACGTCAAGGATTAGTGGGAAACCTATTACGAGTAGAAGGATGAAAGTATAGGCTCACTATTTTCAGCTACACTCACTTGGAATTTATTCTGGGATGCCATCAAGAAGAAATACTACCCTGTCAGACGCTGTGAGGCTCAATACATAAAGTGGACCACGTTGCCATAGGGAAGGGACCAAGAGGTGCGGGAGTTTACCAATATTTTCCATACCCTTCGCACAAAGTTGGGTATCAAGGATACAAAGTAGCATTTGGTTTTGAAATACCGTGGCTGTATACACAACTACATCTAGGAAGAAATAGAATTCCTGAACATCTCCTCGGTCAAATTGTGTGCCAAGGTTCTACCTCCTCTATCTCCAAATGATGTAGTTGGATATTGGTGGCCCCCCGCCAATTCCTCTTGGACCCCCAACATTACTTTTTTAATTTTTTCAGTTTCCTTAATTATAGCACAGTTTACTAGTTTTATCAGTTTTCTAGGTCGTAAACCTCCAGAGCCATTCTGAGTCCTTAATTGACGTTTTATCTCTATAATTTGTTGCGTTCCTGTTTAAATTCGGATAAGTGGTATCGGAGGTATCAGAGCAGTTTGCTTTTCTTCTCTGTTTTTCTTTGCATGTCCCCAACGAGGTCGAGATATAAGGAGTTAGGGCTTGAACTGGTTGAACCTTCGCAAGACCAGCCTTGCAAATCCCGATGGCCTCCCATGGCAGATGGAAAGAGAGACAAGGGGGAAGGAGATCCTATCAAAATCTTGCTTGAAGAAGCCCTTGAGCGACAAAGGAATGCGATGATGAACAACTTTGCTTAGATCCTTCAGTGGCTACCCAGGGGTGACGCATCGGCTTCCAACAACAACTATGGAAATGCCACACCGTTTATAGTACAAGTTAAACTTGAAATCCCCATATTCGAGGGTCATATAGACAAAAATGTTATCGATAGACAGTTAAATGTGCTAGAGGATTATTTTTCTATTCATGATTTTTCCAGTCGGGAAAAGATTATTTTCGATCTTCTTAAAGCAGCCCCCCATGTCAAGGATTGGTGGGAAACCTACTGCAAGCAGAAGGATGAAAGTACAGGCTCACTATTTTCAGCTACACCCACTTGGAATTTATTCCGGGATGCCATCAAGGGGCAGTAATACCCTGTCGGAAGCTATGATGATCAATACCTAAAGTGGACCATGCTGTCGTAGGGAAGGGACCAAGACGTGCTGGAGTTTACCAATATTTTCCATACCATTCGTGCAAAGTTGGGCATAAAGGATACAGAGCAACATTTGGTACTCAAATACTGTGGTTGCCTGCACAAGTACATCCAAGAAGAAATAGAATTCCTGAACATATCCTCAGTCGAATTGTGTACCAAGATTCTACCTCCTCTATCTCTAAATGATCCAGGTGGATATTGGTGGCCACCCGCCAATTCCACTTGGACCCCCACCATTGCTTTTTTATTTTTAATTTTTCAGTTTCCTTAACAATAGCACAGTTTACTATTTTTAGTATTTTTTCAGGTCCTAAACTTCCAGAGCCATTTTGAGGCCCTAAACGACGTTTTATCTCTTTAATTTGTTGAGTCCCTGTTTAAATCCAGATTAGTGGTATCAGAGTTATCATAGCAGTTTGATTTTCTTCTCTGTTTTTCATTGCAAGTCTCGAACGAGGTCGGGATATAAGCAGTTAGGGCTTGAACTGGTTGAACCTTTGCAAGACTAGCTTTGGAAATCCCGACAGCCTCCCATGGTTGATGGAAAGAGAGACGAGGGGAAGGAGATCCTATCAAAATCTTTCTTGAAGAAGCCCTTGAGCGACAAAGGAACGCGATGATGGACAACTTTGCCCAGATCATTCAGCGGCTACCCAAGGGCAATGCATCGACTTCGAATAACAACTATGGAAATGCCACACCATTTATGGTACAAGTTAATTTTTAAATCCCCATATTCGAGGCTCAGATAGATGTATATGCTGTCGGCATATGGTTAAATGTGCTAGAGGGTTATTTTTCTGTTCATGATTTTTCCAGTCGGGAAATGATTATTTTCGCTCTTCTCAAAGCAGCCCCCCACATCAAGGATTGGTGGGAAACCTACTGCAAGTAGAAGGATGAAATTACAGGCTCAATATTTTCAGCTGCACCCACTTGGAATTTATTCTAGGATGCCATCAAGGAGCAGTACTACCTTGTAAGAAGCTATGAGGATCAATACATAAAGTGGACCACACTATGGTAGTGAAGGTACCAAGACGTGCCAGAGTTCACCAATATTTTCCATACCCTTCTCACAAAGTTGGGTATCAAGGATACAGAGCAACATTTGGTACTCAAATACCATGGCTTCTTGCACAAGTACATCCAGGAAGAAATATAATTTCTGAACTTCTCCTCACTCGAACTGTGTGCCAAGATTCTTCCTCCTCTGTCTCCAAATGATCCAGGTGGATATTGGTGGCCACCCGCCAATTCTACTTGTACCCCCACCATTGCTTTTTAAATTTTTTTAGATTCCTTAATTATAGCACAGTTTACTATTTTTAGCAGCTTTTCGGGTCCTAAACTTCCAGAGCCATTTTGAGGCCCTAAATGACATTTTATCTCTATAATTTTTTGCGTTCCTGATTAAATCTAGATCAGTGGTATTAGAGGTATCAGAGTGGTTTGCTATCCTTCTTTTTTTTTCTTTGCATGTCCCCAATGAGGTCGAGATATAAGGAGTTAGGGCTTGAACTTGTCAAACCTTTGCAATACTAGCCTTGCAAATCCCGACAGCCTCCCATGGCGGATGGAAAGAGAGATGAAGGGGAAGGAGATCCTATCAAAATCTTGCTTGAGGAAGCCCTCAAGTGACAAAGGAACATGATGATGGACAACCTTGCCCAGATCCTTTAGCGGCTACCCAGGGGCGATGCATCAGCTTCCAACAACATCTATGGAAAGGCGACACCATTTATGGTACAAGTTAATTTTGAAATCCCCATATTCAAGGGTCAGATAGACGCAGATGCTGTCGATAGATGGTTAAATGTGCTAGAGGGTTATTTTTCTGTTCATGATCTTTCCAGTCAGGAAAAGATTATTTTCGCTCTTGTCAAAGTAGCCACCCACGTCAAGGATTGGTGGGAAACCTACTGCGAGCAGAAGGATGAATGTACAGGATGACTATTCTCAGCTATACCCACTTATAATTTGTTCGGGGATGACATCAAGGAGAAATACTACCCTGTCGGAAGCTATGAGGATCAATACATAAAGTGGACCACGCTGTGGCACGGAAGGGACCAAGACGTGATGGAGTTTACCAATATTTTCCATACCTTTCGCACAAAGTTGGGTATCCAAGATATAGAGTAGCTTTTGGTACTCAAATATCGTGGCTTCCTGCACAAGTACTTCCAAGAAGAAATAGAATTCCTGATCATCTCCTCGGTCAAACTATGTGCCAAGATTCGGCCTCCTCTCTCTCCAAATGATCCAGGTGGGTATTGGTGGCCACCTGCCAATTCCACTTGGAACCCCACCATTGCTTTTTTAATTTTTTCAGTTTCCTTAATTATACCACAATTTACTATTTTTAGCAGTTTTTAGGTTCCTAAACTTCCGGGGTTGTTTTGAGGCCCTAAATGATGTTTTATCTCTATAATTTGTTGCATTCCTGTTTAAATCTGGATCAGTGGTATCAGAGTTATCAGAGTGGTTTGCTTTTCATCTCTGTTTTCCTTTGCATGTCCCCAACAAGGTCGGGATATAAGGAGTTAGGGCTTGAACTGGTCGAACCTTTGCAAGACCAACCTTGCAAATCCCAATGACCTCCCATGGCGGATGGAAAGAGAGATGAGGGGGAAGGAGATCCTATCAAAATATTGCTTGAAGAAGCCCTCGAGCGACAAAGGAACGCGATGATAGACAACTTTTCCCAGATCCTTCAGCAACTACTGAGGGGCGACGCATCGGCTTCCAACAACAACTCTAGATATGCCACACTATTTATGGTACAAGTTAATTTTGAAATCGCCATATTCAAGGGTCAGATAGACTCAGATGCTATCGATAGATGGTTAAATGTGCTAGAAGGTTCTTTTTCTTTTCATGATTTTTCGAGTCAGGAAAATATTATTTTTTCTCCTCAAAGCAGCCCCCCGCATCAAGGATTGGTGGGAAACCTGCTGCGAGCAGAAGTATGAAAGTCCAGGCTCACTATTTTCAGCTGCACCCACTTGGAATTTATTTTGGGATTCCATCAAGGAGTAGTACTACTATGTCAGAAGCTATGAGGATCAATACATAAAGTGGACCATGCTGCAGCAGGGAAGTGACCAAGACGTGTCAGAGTTTACCATTATTTTCCATACCCTTCGCACAAAGTTGGGTATTAAGGATAAAGAGTAGCATTTGGTACTCAAATACCGTGGCTGCCTGCACAAGTACATCTAGGAAGAAATAAATTTTTTGAACATCTCCTCACTCGAACTGTGTGCCAAGATTCTGCCTGCTTTGTCTCCAAATGATCCAGGTCGATATTGGTGGCCACCTGCCAATTCCACTTGGACTCCCACCCTTGATTTTTTAATTTATTTTTTGCAGTTTCCTTAATGATAGCACAATTTACTATTTTTAGCAGTTTTTGGGGTCCTAAACTTCTCGAGCTGTTTTGAGGCCCGAAACAACGTTTTATCTCTACAATTTGTTGTGTTCCTGTTTAAATCCATATCAGTGGTATCAAAGGTATTAGAGCGGTTTGCTTTTCTTCTCCCTTTTTCTTTGCATGTCCCCAACAAGGTCAGGATATAAGGAGTTAGGGCTTTAACTAGTCGAACCTTTGCAAGACTAGCTTTGCAAATCCCGATGGCCTCCCATGGCAGTTGGAAAGAGAGATGATGGGGAAGGAGATCCTTTCAAAATCGTGCATGAAGAAGCCCTCTAGTGACAAAGGAATGTGATGATGGACAAATTTACCCAGATCCTTTAGCGGCTACCCAGGGGTGACGCATCGGCTTCCGACAACAAGTTTGGAAATGCCACATTGTTTATGGTACAAGTTAATTTTGAAATCCCCATATTCGAGGCTCAAATAGACGCAGACGCTGTCAATAGATGGTTAAATGTGTTAGAGGGTTATTTTTCTGTTCATGATTTTTCCAGTCAGGAAAAGATTATTTTTCGCTCTTCCTAAAGCAGCCCTCGATGTCAAGGATTGGTGGGAAACCTATTGCGAGCAGAAGGATGAAATTACAGGCTCACTATTTTCAGCTACACCCACTTGTAATTTATTTTGGGATGCCATCAAGGAACATTACTACCCTCTCGGAAGCTATGAGGATCAATACATAAAGTGGACCATGTTGCGGCTCGGAAGGGACCAAGAAATGCCGGAGTTTACCTATATTTTCCATACCCTTTGCACAAAGTTGGGTATCAAGGATATAGAGCAGCATTTGGTACTCAAATACCGTGGCTGCTTGGAGAAGTACATCCAAGAAGAAATATAATAACTGAACATCTGCTCGCTCGAACTGTGTGCAAAGATTCTGCCTCCTCTATCTCCAAATGATCCAGGTGGATATTGGTGGCCACTCACAAACTCCACTTGGACCCCCACCATTGCTTTTTTAATTTTTTTTTCAGTTTCCTTAATTATAGCATAATTTACTATTTTTAGCAGTTTTTCAGGTCCTAAAATTTCGGAGCCGTTTTGAGGCCCTAAACGATGTTTTATCTCTATAATTTGTTGCATTCCTGTTTAAATTCGAATCATTGGTATCAGAGGTATCCGAGAGGTTTGATTTTCCTCTCTATTTTTCTTTGCATGTCCCCAACGAGGTTGGGATATAAGGATTTAGGGCTTGAACTGGTCAAACCTTTGCAAGACTAACCTTTCAAATCTTGACGAACTCGCACGGTAGATGGAAAGAGAGACGAGGGGGAAGGAGATCGTATCAAAATCTTGCTTGAAGAAGCCCTCGAGCGACAAAGGAACGCGATGATGGACAACTTTGCCCAGATCCTTCAGAAGCTACCTAGGGGTGACACATCGACTTCCAACAACTCTGGAAATGCCACACCTTTTATGGTACAAGTTAATTTTGAAATCCCCATATTTGAGGGTCAGATAGTCGCAGATGCTGTCGATAAATGGTTAAATGTGCTAAAGGGTTATTTTTTCTATTCATGATTTTTCCAGTCGGGAAAAGATTATTTTCGCTCTTCTCAAAGCAGCCCCCACGTCAAGGATTGGTGGGAAACCTACAACGAGCAGAAGGATGAAAGTACAGGCTCACTATTTTCAGCGATACCCACTTGGAATTTATTTCGGGATGCCATCAAGGAGCAATACTACCCTGTCGGAAGCTATGAGGATCAATACATAAAGTGGACCACACTTTGGCAGGGAAGGGACCAAGACGTGCCTGAGTTTACCAATATTTTCCATAACCTTCACACGAAGTTGGGTATGAAGGATACACAACAACATTTTGTACTCAAAGACCGTGGCTACTTGCGCAAGTTCATCTAGGAAAAAATTGAATTCCTGAACATATCCTCGGTCGAACTGTGTGTCAAGATTCGGCCTCCTCTATCTCCAAATTATCCAGGTGGATAATGGTGGCCACCCGAAAATTCCACTTGGACCCCCAACATTGCTTTTTTAATCTTTTTAGTTTCCTTAATTATAGCACATTTTACTATTTTTAGCAGTTTTTCGGGTCCTAAACTTCGGGAGCCGTTTTGAGGCCGTAAACAACATTTTATCTCTATAGTTTGTTGCGTTCCTATTTAAATCTAGATCAGTGGTATCAGAGGTATTAGAGCAGTTTGATTTTCTTCTCTGTTTTTCTTTGCATGTCCCCAACGAGGTCGGGATCTAAGGAGTTAGGGCTTGAACTGGTCGAACCTTTGCAATACTAGCTTTGCAATTCCTAACGGCCTCCCATGGCGAATCGAAAGAGAGATGAGGGTGAAGGAGATCCTATCAGAATCTTGCTTGAAGAAGACCTCGAGCGACAAAGGAACACGATGATGGACAACTCTACCCAGATCCTTCATTGGCTACCCAAGGGCAATGCATCGGCTTCCAACAGTAACTCTGGAGATGCCACACCTTTTATGGTGAAAGTTAACTTTGAAACCTCCATATTCGAGGCTTAGATAGATGTAGATGCCGTCGATAGATGGTTAAATGTGTTACAGGGTTATTTTTCTGTTCATGAATTTTCTAGTCGGGAAAAGATTATTTTTGCTCTTCTGAAAGCAACCCCCCACGTCAAGTATTGGTAGGAATCCTATTGCGAGCAGAAGGATGAAAGTACAGGCTCACTATTTTCAGCTGCACCCACTTGGAATTTATTCCGGGATGCTATCAAGGAGAAGTACTACCCTGTCAGAAGCTACGAGGATCAATACATAAAGTGGAGCACGCTACGGTAGGGAAGGGACCAAGACGTGCCAGAGTTTACCAATATTTTCCATACCCTTCCCATAAATTTGGGTATCAAGGATACAGAGCAGCATTTGGTACTCAAATACCATGGCTGCCTACACAAGTACATCTAGGAAGAAATAGAATTCTTGAACATCTCCTCGCTCGAACTGTGTGCCAAGATTCTGCCTCCTCTGTCTCCAAATGATCCAAGTGGATATTGGTGGCCACCCGCCAATTCCAATTGGACCCCCACCATTTCTTTTTTAATTTTTTCAGATTCCTTAATTATAGCACAATTTACTATTTCTAGCAGTTTTTTAGGTCCTAAACTTCCGGAGCCGTTTTGAGGCCCTAAACAATGTTTTATTTCTATAATTTGTTGCGTTCCTATTTAAATTTGGATCAGTGGTATCAGAGGTATCAGAGTGGTTTGCTTTCCCTCTCTGCTTTTCTTTGCATGTCCCCAGTGAGGTCGGGTTATAAGGAGTAAGGGCTTGAATTGGTCGAACCTTTGTAAGACTAGCCTTGCAAATCTCGACGGCCTACCATGGCGAATGGAAAAAGAGATGAGGGGGAAGGAGATCCTATCAAAATCTTGCTTGAAGAAGCCCTTGAGCGACAAAGGAACGCAATGATGGATAACTTTGCCTAGATCCTTCAGCTGTTACCCAGGGGTGATGCATCGGCTTCCAACAACAACTCTGGGAATGCCACACCGTTTATGGTATAAGTGAATTTTGAAATCCCCATATTTGAGGGTCAGATAGACACAGATGCTGTCGATAGATGGTTAAATGTGATAGATGGTTATTTTTTTTTTCATGATTTTTCTAGTCGGGAAAAGATTATTTTTTCTCTTCTCAAAGCAGCCCCCCACGTCAAGGATTTGTGGGAAACCTACTCTGAGTAGAAGGATGAAAGTACAGGCTCACAATTTTCAGCGTTACCCACTTGGAATTTAATGCGAGATACGATCAAGGAGAAATAATACCCCGTCGAAAGCTATGAGGATCAATACATAAAGTGGAGCACGCTACGGCATGGAAGGGACCACAGAGCAGGATTTGGTACTCAAATATCATGGTTGCCTGCACAAGTACATCCGGGAAGAAATAGAATTCCTGAACATCTTCTCGGTCGAACTGTGTGCCAAGATTCAGCTTCCTCTGTCTCCAAATGATTTAGGTGGACATTGGTGGCCACCGGCGAATTCCACTTGGAACCCCACCATTGCTTTTTTAATTTTTTCAGTTTCCTTAATTATACCACAGTTTACTATTTTTAGCATTTTTTCAGGTCCTAAACTTCCAGAGCTGTTTTTAGGCCCTAGACGACGTTTTATCTCTACAATTTGTTGCGTTCCTATTTAAATCCAGATCAGTGGTATCATAGGTATTAGAGTGGTTTGCGTTTCTTCTTTGTTTTTCTTTGCATGTCCCAACGAGGTCACGATATAAGGAGTTAGGGCTTGAACTGGTTGAACCTTTGTAAGACTAGCTTTGAAAATCCTGACGGCCTCCCATGGCGGATGGAAAGAGAGACGAGGGCGAAGGAGATCATATCAAAATCCCTCTTGAAGAAGCCCTTGCCTGACAAAGGAATGCAATGATGGACAACTTTGCCCAGATCCTTTAGCGGCTACCCAGGGGTGATGCATCAGCTTCCAACAACAACTCTAGAAATGGCACACTGTTTATGGTACAAGTTAATTTTTAAATCCCCATATTCGAGGGTCAGATAGATGTAGATGTTGTCGATAGATGGTTAAATGTGCTAGAGGGTTAGACACAATGAACAAAGAACTGTGGACAATCCGGATCACACCACTGCAAAAAACTTCCACAGAAGCCTTAAATCAAAGGTTATTTTTCTGTTCATGATTTTTCTAGTCGGGAAAATATTGTTCTCACTCTTCTCGAAGCAATCCCCCATGCCAAGGATTGGTGGGAAACCTACTGCGAGCAGAAGGATGAAATTACAGGCTCAATATTTTTAGCTGCATCCACTTGGAATTTATTCCTAGATGCCATCAAGGAGCAGTACTACCCTGTCGGAAGCTTTGAGGATCAATAGATAAAGTGGACCACATTGCTGCAGGAAAGGGACCAAGACATGCCAAAGTTTACCAATATTTTCCATACCCTTCGCCCAAAGTTGGGTATCAAAGATACAGAGCAGCATTTGATACTCAAATACCATGGCTGCCTGCACAAGTACATACAGGAAGAAATATAATTCCTGAACATCTCCTTGCTCGAGCTGTGTGCCAAGATTCTGCTTCCTCTGTATCCAAATGATCCAGGTGGATATTGGCAGCCACCCGCCAATTCCACTTGAACCCCCACCATTGTTTTTTTAATTTTTTTAGTTTCCTTAATTATAGTGCAATTTACTATTTTCAGTAGTTTTTTGGGTCCTAAAATTCCAGAGCCGTTTTGAGGCCCTAAACGACGTTTTATCTCTATAATTTGTTGCGTTCCTATTTAAATCCGGATCAGTGGTATCAGAGGTATCAGAGTGGTTTGCTTTTCTTCTCTGTTTTTCTTTGCATGTCCCCAACGAGGTCAGGATACAAGGAGTTAGGGCTTGAATTGGTCGAACCTTTGCAAGACCAGCCTTGCAAATCTCGACGGCATCCCATGGCGGATGGAAAGAGAGACGAGGGGGAAGGATATCCTATCAAAATATTGCTTGAAGAAGCCCTCAAGCGACAAAGGAATGCAATAATGGACAAATTTGCCCAAATCCTTTAGTGGCTACCCAGGGGCAACGCATCAGCTTCCAGCAGCAACTCTGGATATGCCACACCATTTATGGTACAAGTTAATTTTGAAATACCCATATTCAAGGGTTAGATAGACACAGATGCTGTCAATAGATGGTTAAATGTTCTAGAAGGTTATTTATCTGTTCATGATTTTTCCAGTCGGGAAAATATTATTTTCGTTCTGCTTAAAGTAGCCCCCCACGTCAAGGATTGGTGGGAAACCTACTGCGAGAAGAAGGATGAAAATATAGGCTCACTATTTTCAGCTGCACCCACTTGGAATTTAATCCAGGATGCCATCAAGGAGCAGTACTACCCTGTTAGAAGCTATGAGGATCAATACATAAAGTGGACCACACTACGGCAGGGAATGGACCAAGACGTGCTGGAGTGTACCAATATTTTCCATACCCTTTGCACAAAGTTGGGTATCAAGGATATAGAGCAGCATTTGGAACTCAAATACCGTGGCTGCTTGCAGAAGTACATCCAGGAACAAATAGAATTCCTGAACTTCTCCTCGCTTGAACTGTGTGCCAAGATTCTGGATCCTCTATCTCCAAATGATCTAGGTGGATATTGGTGGCCACCCGCCAATTCCACTCGGACCCCCACCATTGCGTTTTTTAATTTTTTCAGTTTCCTTAATTATAGCAAAATTTACTATTTTTAGCTGTTTTTCGAGTCCTAAACTTCTGGAGCCGTTTTTAGGCCCTAAACGATATTTTATCTCTATAATTTGTTGCATTCCTCTTGAAATATGGATCAGTGGTATCAGAGGTATTAGAGTGGTTTTCTTTCCTTCTCTGTTTTTCTTTGCATGTCCCCCATGAGGTCGGGATATAAGGAGTTAGGGCTTGAACTGGTCGCACCTTTACAAGAGTAGCCTTGCAAATCCCGACGACCTCCCATGGTGGATGGAAAGAGAGACAAGGGGGAAGGAGATCCTATCAAAATCTTGCTTGAATAAGACCTCAAGCGACAAAGGAAAGCGATGGAAAACTTTACCTATATCCTTCAGCGGCTACCCAGGGGAGATGCATCGGCTTCCAACAACAACTCTGGAAATGACACATCATTTATGGTACAAGTTAAATTTGAAATCCCCATACTCGAGGGTTAGTTAGATGTAGATGGTGACGATAGATGGTTAAATGTGCTAGAGGGTTATTTTTTTGTTCATGATTTTGCCAGTCGGGAAAAGATTATTTTCGCTCTTCTCAAAGCAACCACCCACGTCAAGGATTGGTGGGAAACCTACTGTGAGTAGAACGATGAAAGTATAAGCTAACTATTTTAAGCTGTACCCACATGGAATTTATTCCAAAATGCCATCAAGGAGCAATACTACGATGTAGGAAGCTATGAGGATCAATACATAAAGTGGACCACGGTGCAACAGGGAAGGGACCAAGACATGCTGGAGTTTGCAAATATTTTCCATATCCTTCACACAAAGTTGGGTATCAAGGATACAGAACAACATTTGGTACTCAAATATCTTGGCTGCTTTCACAAGGACATCCAAGAAGAAATAGAATTCCTGAACATGTCCTCGGTTGAACTGTGTGCCAAGATTCGGCCTCCTCTGTCTCCAAATGATCCAGGTGGATATTGGTGGCCACCTGCCAATTCCACTTGGACCCCTAACATTTCTTTTTTAATTTTTTTAGTTTCCTTAATTATAGCATAGTTTACTATTTTTAGCAGTTTTTGGGTCTTACACATCCGGAGCCATTTTGACGCCATAAACGACGTTTTATGTCTATAATTTGTTGCGTTCGTGTTTAAATCCAAATCAATGGTACCAGAGGTATTAGAGCAGTTTTCTTTTCTTCTTTGTTTTTCTTTGCATGTCCCCAACGAGGTCGGGATATAGCGAGTTAGGGCTTGAACTGGTCGAACATTTGCAAGACCAGCCTTGCAAATCCTGACGGCCTCCCATGGTGGATGGAAAGAGAGACGGGGGGGAAGGAGATCCTATCAAAATCTTGCTTGAAGAAGCCCTCAAGCGACAAAGGAATGCGATGATGAACAATCTTTCCTAGATCCTTCAACAGCTACGCAAGGGCGACGCATCGGCTTCCAACAACAACTATGGAAATGCCACACTATTTATGGTACAAGTTAATTTTGAAATCCCCATATTCGAGAGTCAGATAGATGTAGATGTTGTCGATAGATGGTTAAATGTGCTAGATGGTTATTTTTTTGTTCATGATTTTTCCTATCGGGAAAAGATTATTTTCGCTCTTCTCAAAGCAGCCACCCATGTCAAGGATTAGTGGGAAACCTACTACCTACAGAAGGATGAAACTACAGGCTCACTATTTTCAACTGTACCCACTTGGAATTTGTTCCGAGATGCCACCAAGTAGCAATACTACCTTGTTGGAATCTATGAGGATCAATACATAAAATGGACCATGCTGTGGTAGGGAAGGGACAAAGACGTGACAGAGTTTACCAATATTTTCCATACCCTTCGCACAAAGTTGGGTATCAAGTATATAGCGCAGCGTTTGGTACTCAAATACCGTGGCTGCCTGCATAAGTACATCTAGGAAGAAATAGAATTCCTGAACATTTCCTCGGTCGAACTATGTCCCAAGATTCGGCATCCTCTCTCTCCAAATGATCCAGGTGGATATTTTTGGCCACCCGCAAATTCCACTTTTACCCCCACCATTGCTTTTTTAATTTTTCAGTTTCCTTAATTATAGCACAATTTACTGTTTTTAAAATTTTTTTAGATCCTAAACTTCCAAAGCTGTTTTGAGGCCCTAAACGATGTTTTATCTCTATAATTTGTTGCATTCCTGTTTAAATCTAGATCAGTGGTATCAGAGGTATCAAAGCGGTTTGCTTTTCTTCTCTGTTTTTCTTTGCATGTCCCCAACGAGGTCAGGATATAAGGAGTTAGGGCTTGAACTTGTCGAACCTTTGTAAGACCATCATTGCAAATCTCGATGGCCTCCCATGGCATATGGAAAGAGAGATGAGGGGGAAGGAGATCCTATCAAAATCTTGCTTGAAGAAGCTCTCAATTGACAAAGGAACATGATGATGGACAACTTTTCCTAGATTCTTCAGTAGCTATCCAGGTGCGATGCATTGGCTTCCAACAGCAACTATGGATATGCCACACTATTTATTGTACAAATTAATTTTGAAATCGCCATATTCAAGGGTCAAATAGACGCAGATTCTGTCGATAGATGGTTAAATGTGCTAGAGGGTTATTTTTCTGTTCATGATTTTTCCAGTCGGGAAAAGATTATTTTCGCTCCTCTCAAAGCAGCTCCCCATGTCAAGGATTGGTGGGAAACCTATTGCGAGCAGAAGGATGAAAGTCCAGGCTCACTATTTTCAGCTGCAACCACATGGAATTTATTCTGGGATGCCATCAAGGAGTAGTACTACCTTGTCGGAAGCTATGAGGATCAATACATAAAGTGGACCATGTTGTAGCAGTGAAGGGACCAAGACGTGTCAGAGTTTACCAATATTTTCCATACCCTTCGCACAAAGTTGGGTATCAAGGATACAGAGTAGAATTTGGTACTCAAATACCGTGGCTGCCTGCATAAGTACATCTAGGAAGAAATAGAATTCTTGAACATCTCCTCACTCGAACTTTGTGCCAAAATTCTGCCTCCTCTGTCTCCAAATGATCCAGGTGGATATTGTTGGCCACCCGCCAATTCCACTTGGACCCCCACCATTGCTTTTTTAATTTTTTCAGTTTCCTTAATTATAACACAATTTACTATTTTTGGCAGTTTTTCAGGTCCTAAACTTCCGGAGCCGTTTTGAGGCCCCAAACGATGTTTTATTTCTATAATTTGTTGCGGTATTGTTTGAATCTGGATTAGTGGTATCAAAGGTATTAGAGCGGTTTGATTTTCTACTCTGTTTTTCTTTGCATGTCCCCAACGAGGTCGGGATATAAGGAGTTAGGCCTTGAGCTGGTCGAACCTTTGCAAGACTAGCTTTGTAAATGCTGGCGACCTCCCACGGCGAATGGAAAGAGAGACGAGGGGGAAGGAGATCAGATCAAAATATTTCATGAAGAAGCCCTCGAGTGACAAAGGAACACGATGATGGACGACTTTTCCAAGATCCTTTAGCAGCTACCCAGGTGCGGCGCATCGACTTCCAACAACAACTCTGGAAATGTTACACCATTTATGGTACAAGTTAATTTTGAAATCCCCATTTTCGAGGGTCAGATACACACAGATGCTGTCGATGGATGGTTAAATGTTCTAGAGGGTTATTTTTGTTTTCTTTATTTTTCTAGTCGGGAAAATATTAATTTTTCTCTTCCCAAAGAAGCCCCCCATGTCAAGGATTGGTGGGAATCCTACTGCGAGCAGAAGAATGAAAGTGCAGGTTCTCTATTTTCAGCTGCACCTAGTTGGAATTTATTCTGGGATGCCATCAAGGAGAAGTAAGACCCTCTCAGAATCTATGAGGATCAATACATAAAGTGGACCACGCTTCCGCAGGGAAGGGATCAAAACATGCCGGAGTTTACCAATATTTTCCATACCCTTTGCACAAAGTTGGGGATCAAGGATACAGAGCAGCATTTGGTACTCAAATACCATGGCTGTCTGGACAAGTACATCCAAGAAGAAATAGAATTCCTGAACATCTCCTCGCTCGAACTGTGCACCAAGATTATGCCTCCTCTGCCTCCAAATGATCCAGGTGGATATTGGTGGCCACCTGCCAATTCTACTTTGACCCCCACAATTGTTTTTTAAATTTTCTCAGTTTCCTTAATTATAGCACAATTTACTATTTTTAGCATTTTTTCGGGTCCTAAACTTCTGAAGCCGTTTTGAGGTCCTAAACGACGTTTTATCTCTATAATTTGTTGCGTTCCTGTTTAAATCTGAATCAATGGTATCTTAGGTGTCAGAGCGGTTTAATTTTCTTCACTGTTTTTCTTTGCATGTCCCCAACAAGGTTGGGATATAAGGAGTTAGGGCTTGAACTAGTTGAACCTTTGCAAGACTAGCCTTGCAAATCACGACGACCTCCCATGGCAGATGGAAAGAGAGACGAGGGGGAGGGAGATCCTATCAAAATCTTGCTTGAAGAAGCCCTCAAGCGACAAAGGAATGTGATGATGGACAACTTTGCCCAGATCATTCCGCAGCTATCGAGGGGCGATGCATCGGCTTCTAACAACAACTCTAGAAATGCCACACTGTTTATGGTACAAGTTAATTTTGAAATCCCCATATTCGAGGGTCAGATAGACGTAGATGCTGTCGATAGATGGTTAAATGTGCTAGAGTGTTATTTTTTTGTTCATGATTTTTCTAGTCGGGAAAAGATTATTTTCACTCTTCTTAAAGCAATCCCCCACGTCAAGGATTGGTGGGAAACCTACTGCGAGCAGATGGATGAAAGTACAGGCTCACTATTTTCAGTTGTACCCACTTGGAATTTATTCCGGGATGCCATCAAGGAGAAATACTACCCTTTCAGAAGCTATGAGGATAAATACATAAAGTGGACCACGCTGCGGCAGGGAAGGGACAAAGATGTGCCAGAGCTTACCAATATTTTCCAACCCTTCACACAAATTTGGGCATCAAGGATACAGAGAAGCATATGGTACTCAAATACAATGGCTGTTTGCACAAGTACATCGAAGAAGAAATATAATTCCTGAACATCTCCTCGGTCGAACTGTGTGCCAAGAATCAGCCTCCTATCTCTCCAAATGATCTAGGTGGATATTGGTGGCCACCCCCCTATTCCACTTGGACCCCAACCATTTCTTTTTAATTTTTATTTTTCCTTAATTATTGCACAGTTTACTATTTTTTGTTGTTTTTTGTGTCCAAAACATTTGGAGCCGTTTTGAGGCCCTAAACGATGTATGATCCCTTGCAAATCCTGACGGCCTCCCAAGGCAGATGGAAATAGAGATGAGGGGGAAGGACATCCTATCAAAATCCTGCTTGAAGAAGCCCTCAAGTGACAAAGGAATGTGATGATGGACAACTTTGCCCAGATCCTTCAGCGGCTACCCAGGAGCGACGCATCAGCTTCCAACAGCAACTCTGGACATGCCACAACGTTTATGGTAGAAGTTAATTTATAAATCCCCATATTCAAGGGTGAGATAGACGCAGATGGTGTCGATAGATGGTTAAATGTGCTAGAGGGTTATTTTTATGTTCATGATTTTTCCAGTCGGGAAAAGATTATTTTTGCTCTTCTCAAAGCAGCCCTTCACGTCAAGGATTGGTGGGAAACCTACTGCGAGCAGAAGGATGAAAGTACATGCTCACTATTTTCAGTTGCACCCACTCGGAATTTATTCCAGGATGCCGTCAAGGAGCAGTACTACCCTGTTGGAAACTATGAGGATCTATCATAAAGTGGACCACGCTGCAGCAGAGAAGGGACCAAGACGTGCCAGAGTTTACCAATATTTTCCATACCCTTTGCACAAAGTTGGGTATCAAAGATAAAGAGTAGCATTTGGTACTCAAATACCATGGCTGCCTGCATAAATACATCCAGGAAGAAATATAATTCCCAAACATCTCCTCACTCGAACTGTGTGCCAAGATTCTGCCTCCTCTGTCTCCAAATGATCTAGGTGGATATTGGTGGTCACCCGACAATTCCACTTGTACCCCCACCATTGCTTTTTTAATTTTTTTCAGTTTCCTTAATTATAGCACAGTTTACTATTTTTAGCAGTTTTTCGTGTCCTAAACTTCCGGATCCGTTTTGATGCCCTAGATGACGTTTTATCTCTATAATTTGTTGTGTTCCTGTTTAAATCCAAATCAGTGGTATCAGAGGTATAATAGTAGTTTGCTCTTCTTCTTTGTTTTTCTTTTGCATGTCCCCAACAAGGTCGGGATCTAAGGAGTTAAGGCTTGAACTGGTCGAACCTTTGCAATACTAGCTTTGCAAATCCTGACAGCCTCCCATGGCGAATGGAAGGAGAGATGAGGGGGAAGGAGATCCTATCAAAATCTTTCTTTAAGAAGCCCTCGAGCGACAAAGGAATGCAATGATGGACAACTTTGCCCAGATCCTTCAGCGACTACATGGGTGCGACGCATCGGCTTCCAACAACAACTCTGGAAATGCCACACGTTTTATCTCTATAATTTGTTGCGTTCCTATTTAAAACCAGATCAGTGGTATCAAAGGTATCATAGGGGTTTTCTTTTCTTCTCTGTTTTTCTTTGCATGTTTCCAACAAGGTCGCGATATAAGGAGTAAGGGCTTCAACTGGTCGAACCTTTGCAAGACTAGCCTTGCAAATACCGACGACCTCCCATGGCAGATGGAAAGAGAGACGAGGGGGAAGGAGATCCTATCAAAATCTTGCTCGAAGAAGCCCTTGAGTGACAAAGGAATGCGATGATGGATAACTTTGCCCAGATCCTTTCGCGGCTACCCAGGGGCGATGCATCAACTTGTTGAAAATAATACTGAGAGGGGGGGGGTGAATCAGTATTATCTAGTCCTTTTAACAATTCTTCCTTATTTATACTTTGAATTATTTTTGCATATCAGTACCATAAAACAATGAGCATGAACAAGAAAAACAGACAGTGACATCAAAGAACACCAGATATAAGGTGGAAACCCAATGTGGGTGAAAACCACCTGCTGCAATATGTCTCTATCTTCTTTCAAATTAGAAACTCCTTTTACAATGGTCTTGTACTGGTGCAGTCCTTTACCAGTACGCAGGCTGCAACCTGCAGAGAGCTACAACTCTCTCTCGTTTTCCAGTCTCTCCTGGAAGGGAGCTACAATCCCCTACTTCTTTTCTTTCAAGGACCACTTTTCATAAATTTTCAAACTGGATCCATAAACATCAAATGATCATCAAGTACCAGTAAAGTCACCCAGATAACCAGATCCACAATAACAGTAAACTAA